>VZSC01016091.1:19494-41352 GCA_013398225.1 Steatornis caripensis | reverse complement strand
CCAGTGCTCTGTCACCCTCACAGTAAAGAAGTTCCTCCTCATGTTCAGGTGGAACTTCCTGTGCTCCAGTTTGTGCCCATTGCCCCTTGTCCTGTCGCTGGGCACCACTGAGAAGAGTCTGACCCCGTCCTCTTGACATCCACCCTTTAGATATTTGTGAGCATAAATGTCACTGTTGGTGGCACAGAGCTCAGCATTTGTGCCCAGCATAGTTAGCACTGTATAGTTTTGTCGTAATTATATATTTGAGGAAATAAGGCTGTTATAGAGTTGCTTCTTGTTTATACTAAGCTTTCTTTGAATGGACACTTTTATTTTGACATAGTGGTACAAACACGTAACAATTCTTACTAGAAAAGAGCAAAAACTACATAAACCAGAACTTAACAGGTATAAGTCAACATAGCTCAGCTTAGTGCAACTAATCTTACTCCACTTGTCAAGGCTACTGCTAACCACAAAATGACACGTTAACCACAAAATAACCTGTTAATCAACTTTCTCAAGCAGGTTGTCAAAAATACCTGAGGGAATGAAGCGCCAAAGTTCCCTGAGTCTCAAGTCACTGCTATGCTCCTTTCACAAAATTAGGCTCCCCCCATTGCTGGATCACGCAAGAATAACTTGTGACGAAACACCAACTTTTAATTGCTACCTTGGTCAGAATTTACCTCTTGGGAAGGCACCTTCAGACAGGATTTGCCCATGGAAATGTTGTGCATGTACAGAAGTCCTGCACAACGGTCCCCGAGAGGTGGGTTGGCACTCATTCCCTCAGTCATTAACAAATGTTCCTCTTGTCCTTGAGATCTTTCCATTAAACACACCCCCGTCTCTCGTAGAAAGTAAGCTTGACCTTTTCCATAGAATTAAGAGCCAATTTATCGCATATTTTAAATTCATAATGAGATCAAAAGAGATAATGCTAAGATGACCTGGAGATCAGCCCAAGACATGAGAGATAATTGTTTCCTTAATTGTGATGCCTGAATTAAATTACTTTTGCACTCTGTGTACTCAGATGATACGTAAAATAGAGGTCTCGGCAGCCCGTAGTCATTAATACTCCACTGGCAGCTCTTGCAGGAGTAGGGGTGTTAACCTCTCGGCTGGAGTTCAGGCGATTACATCCCTGCATGTCTACCCTCCTCACGGGCTTGCAGACACATACTGTAGTCTTCACCTTTTGCTCCCAACAGCCACCCACCGGTGCACTCACTTGTGCCAGAGCCACCAAATCCCAGCCAAGGACAGCTGTATTTCACACTTCATTCCTAGTAATTAAATTTAATCCAGACTTCGCTCAGGTGGGGAAAAAACCCAAACATGTATACAGTGAGAGGTTTTTAGAGAAGGACCAGAGGCTGTGCCCAGCCCATGACCCATCTTTGCTTATGAAAGACTATTTCTAATCTGAGAGTGACATCTGAAGTCATTCATTTTTGCTTAGAAAACACGCATTTTTCTTCAAAACAGCTAACTGTTCTGAATCAGAAAAAATAAGCCACATCATTGCTTGTAGGGGGGTTTGTTCAATGATACAGATAGCTCCCAGAGAAACCCATGAATTAGGGCTTATCTAGCACCCACAGGCACAGGGATAGGTGCTTACTGGATTTAAAACCAAAGACATCAGGCTTTACAAAAATGATTTACTTTACTAAGACTTGATAAATTATTGTCTAAGGTTTTAACGAGTGAAAAATCGATAGTTATAGGCTGCGTGAGCGCTTATAAATGATGCTAATAGGCAAGCAGGTGTCCTGCTGGTGCCCTCACGTCCCTCTGCAGTATGTAGCACACTTGGTAATGTGTTTATAACACATATGGACTGTTTATTAAGCACTTGCACTTAGGTTTTGCAACTCTACTGTTTGCCCAGACAGAGTTTAATATACAAATAGGGAATTATTTACTAATCAATCATAGACGGGTCAAGCTGGCTGAAACACCCTTTCCCAGAATACAGGGGTCCAGCTCCAGGGATCACGGTCACACTGCTCTACACTCTCTCGTTCGAAATCTGCATCTTGATCTTTTGCAGGTATCCTCTTTCCAAACTATAGTGAAAATCTGGAACTATTACACAGAATTGCAAGTGTAAGCCCCCAGCTAACTGTGATCATTTGTTTTGGAAATACAGGTTAAAGCTTCAAAACATACTAGGAGATTTTGACTTGAGACCCCTGAAGACTCCCTGAATGCCAGGAACAGACACAAAACCAAGATGTTCCTATTCATTAGACATGTTTGAAAAAGCTGAACAGTGTTAATGGCACACAAGGACACACAGGTCTCACCACACTGCTCCGAAACTGCAGCGAGCTGAGTCACAGGCATTGTCACAGAGGCCTCTGGTTTCCTTCCCGACCCCAAGAGTGAGCACTGGAAGCATCACAATGCTCCTGAAAGCATTGCTGGGTCCATCCCACCATCCCAACCGCACCAAGAGATGCTTGAAGACACCGGCACCAGTGAGAGCCTTGGTGATGCAGAGGGGGCAGGAGAAGAGTCAGAGACCACTCAGATCTGATCTAGTAGTTAATTCATTGGGTTTTAGTCAGTAAATGTAGGTATGTAAATTATTTAATAAGTACAGATAGATTGCAAGTCAATACTCTACTATTTACTACTCTTCAAGTTAGTATGGAATACAAAGATTATCACATAAGCTTAGTATACGTATCTTAAATGTTACAGACATGCAAAATATGTCACTTACCAACACATCGATGTCTGATATCAGGTAAGGGATCTCTCAGCCTCGAGGGTAACCTTGAGAGGTTTCCCTACTCAGCGGGGGCTCACCGCCACGCAACCAGCTGCTATGGAGGGGGAACTCGACAGACCCCGATGGCTGCAGATTTTACAGCATAAACAGTGGTTTATTTGCAGTCAAATATTCTGCTGTGTTCCTGCAGTTTTAGCAGCTTATCAACTCAGTCTCCAGCCAAACTGGTTTTCTGGTTGTGGTGCCCAGTTCTCACCGATAGCCTCACACAATAGGATTAACTTAGGTTAGGCGTACTTGCTGAGCATCTGCCTAGACCAAAGTTCAGTTAGTGCAAACTGGAGGAGTGCATCTGTCACAGCGCTCCAGCTCCCAGCTTGCAGGGAAGAAAAGACAAATCAGAAATACAACCAGGTAAATAGACATGGCTGCATGAAGCTGCATGTGCCACAAATCTTTCCGTGCTCAGTCCTGATTCATAACTCCGTGGTCCTTCTCAGTTGCTTTGCTTGAAGGAAAAACTTCTGTTTTCCCAAACCGCACAAAGACAATACTACACAATTTGTCCTGTTTCTTCCATAATATCAGCATACTTGAAATGAAAAAACAATTTATTAACCAAAAAATTCCTGCCAAAACTCCACCAGGTTCAGATCCACACAAAATGGTTCCAGTGGGCAGATCGAGCACCCTGCTACTTCTGCAGCCACAGGCAGAGGCCCCCATGAACTGGCAGTGTACTTCTGCCCCAGCCTCAGCTGAAAAGTGGGATTTCCCACTGTCGTTATCCCAGGCATCTCTGGGCATACTGACTAATTTAGACATATAAACTCTACCGCACCTCTAGAACAGCATGTCATTATTTACAGGGGGAAAAATTAATTTAGATTGACACTCCTCCAAAAAAATAGGTTTTATCACTATAACCATTTCTTACAAGAAACACAAGCTTCTCACCAAAAGCCTTTTGCATTTGCATATCATATTTTGAGTATAGGGTCTAAAATAGAAATCCATCCTACGGCTGACACCAGATCCTCCGTCTCTTGCTCTTTCCTTGTTTAATCACTCTGCTTCCTTGTTTGTCCTTCTGCACATCCCCAGTCGTTTGCAGGACAGGCATCTCATGCACTTGTACAACACCTGGCACAGTGAGGTCTCAGTCCCGCTAGGGACTGTGAGTACCGCTGCAGTGTAAGTGATAGCCTGGTGGTGTTCCATCCATAAATAATCTATGAATGGCCATTTGCCAGCTAACAGTAGCAAAGAGGTGTTTTGAAGCTATTCATACTCGATTATTAGCTAATACTTGTTGAGCCAGCAGTGTGAAAAGTAGATGATTTGGCTTCATACTCAACTCTCTAATCAGTGTGCTTTAGTTCATGCAATTCATACTGAATGCATAAGTACAATAACTGGTGATGATTATGGTTCTGTATCTAACAGCTCACAACAGCTTTACAGTAACAGGGCTGGGGTTTGAATAACCTTTTTAAAATAGCCCACTGCTATCCTCCTTAAAGAGTGAAGTAGCTGCAAGAAGGTAATTATTTTTAATCCGTTATTCCTTCTGGTCATTTGCACAAGAGCAGACACATAGCAAGGAACTGTCCACAGCTGGACAGATTCAAGAGTTACTGCAGAGCTTTGAATGACACAAAATCCTTTCGGACCTTGTCCTAGTGGAGTCCGTTAAGAGTTTCCTTTAGCTAGAGAGTACAGAACAGCAACCTTACTACATACTGGTGGCGACTTCTGAGACCCAAAGAGATTGTCAATCCTGAAGCAATTCCTTTGTAGAAGGAGTAGAAGCACCCCTTTTTTCTTCTAGGACAGAAACACTTGTTTCCTTAACCCACTCTGAATTTCCCTGTATGGTGAGAAAGCAACATGCCTGCTGGTTTTAGTGTTCATTTTGACAAGAGGCTGCTTCTGCTCAAAATTTCTTTCGGTGATGGGTGGGGGTTCAGCACAAGACTCCTTTAAGAGCCCCAGCTGCAGGGAAACCCTCAGTATTGCTGCCAAGCCCTGCTTTAATGCCGAAGGCAAGGCAAAGACGAGACAAACGTGTCATGCCGATCCAGAGGCTGCTAAGTAGTGTCTGCAGCCCCCGCGTCATTCCACCTCGGTGACGGGGACACCAGCCACCACTGTCACGGGCAGCAGCAAGGGGCAGGAGAGCATTTCTTAGAGTCAGCTTCAGCTTTGCCCACTGCCCTCAGCACAGGTTGCCATGAAAAGTGGATAAAGACATTGATATGCTTATTACACTGCTTTTTATACATTATTTATAAGTGGTTAAGAATATAGAACTGTTATAAACATCAGCAAATGTGAATAGCATTAATTTTAAATAGTTTGTAATAGCTATCAGGTCATTATTGATTTTATTATAAATAGCTTATGGATTTGCTGAGTTCTCTAACCTGCAAAAACAATAGATCAATTGATCATTTAATAAAAACATTAATGTGAAGTGCAACTGTGAGTTACTAACCTGAACGTGAAAATGTATTCAAACCTTAGAAGGCAGCCCAATTAAAGATAGAGAAGACATAAGAGCATGTTGCTGTATTTTTGGTATAGGTGATTCAAAGAATAAAGAATTAAAAGATAACATTAAAATGAGTAACATATTAGCAACCTTTTACATATGCCAGATTCCATGCTCACACTGGTAGGCAGCCAAATTAAATCTACTGAACTGCATCAATTTACACCTTTGCAAGGGGTTTGTCCCCAGACACACGCAAATAACTTCACATGCCTGGTCTCCCGGTAATCTGAGAGCTGGGGTGGATGAATGAGCTGTGTGGGAAGTTAGAAGGTCAGGCGGAGCCCCAGGTGGGAACTGAAATGAATCTTCCAGGAGGGAAGAGTTACAAGGGGGTGACAGCCGGGGGGGAACCGGTTGTGTAAGTGGCTATGGACAAGAATACAATACAGTAATGGGGTAAAAAAACCCAGTTCATCTTTCCTTATACAACAGCACCTAGGTAGGGAAAGGAATACTTTTTTACTGAAAATACAGCCAACAAAGGCTTAATTTAAGGTACCATGGCATCCCACGGCCCCTCTGCCGGAGCATGGGGCGGCATGCAGTCGTAGGCAACGCAGCTGCAGCACCAAGAGGCACGTGGGAATGCCAGCTCAGGCAACACGAGAGAGAAACTCGTCCCCTCCCCTCCCTGCAGCTGGGCTCACCCAGCACAACACCTCTTTGGGAGGCAGATATGTCCTTGCGTCATCTTCGTGTCCATGGCATTGCCACTCAACTGATGAGGGATGGAGCTCTGCTCAGAGCGAATCCAGTAACAGAGGAGCAACTGGATGGGAGTACAGGTTTAGCAGAAGAAGCAAGACCCGAGTTTGGCATCAATCAGCGTTGCTTCGTGGAAGCCAACAGAGCTAATCCCTGTCACCTGCTGAATATTCACCCCCTTAAACATGCCCGTAGAAGTGTGTGTGTATGGGCACAGAGGGCTCCNGGTTTAGCAGAAGAAGCAAGACCCGAGTTTGGCATCAATCAGCGTTGCTTCGTGGAAGCCAACAGAGCTAATCCCTGTCACCTGCTGAATATTCACCCCCTTAAACATGCCCGTAGAAGTGTGTGTGTATGGGCACGGAGGGCTCCATCCCTGCCTTGTACACTCAGTACCTGCCAGTCACATCTTACACTTTACAAATGCATTGAACACATATGCAAACTGCAAGCAAAAATTACATAAACTGTCCCTTTTCTACTCAGAATTGCATTTTTATTCATTTTCTCTAGCCAAAAGACAAATTTTTAAACACCCAGCGGTGGGAGCACACACAGGCGTGCGTGTTACACGTTCCCACCCACACGAACTAATGAGAAACCATTCAGATGGAAACAACAAGATTGTATCTTACAGTTAACTGGGTAAACGGCTGGTGTGCTGAAACCTGGAAGCAAGGTAGTAAGAAGGATGAATATCAAGTAAATTAAAGGGTTTGTAGAAAGAAAAAAAAACACTCAGCAATTACCATGAAAAAAATCCCCAAAGCCTCTAGCTAGAAGTCCAGCTTCAGTAGAGGAAGATGAAATCAAAGCAGAAACCAAGATTGGTTGTTGTAAAGAGTGGAGAAATCTGTTATAAATCAGATGAAGACACTGAGGTCCCCAAGAGGATGCCCTCTGGTATCACTCACCTACCGCAAGGAGGAAATAAGTGCTTTGGAGGAGCTCAGCGCAGAGCACTCAAAAGCCCACTGAACAACATAAACCATGTTAAAATGTGAAGCACCATCAGCCTAGGTGAGTCCAGATTTCATTTGCACAATCAGGCTTCAGAAGAGGGGCAACAACTGTCGCTGCAGCAGACAAAACGCAAGGTCTCCAGAGCAAGCAGCACCCGTCCCGGTGAGCACCACTGACACGCTTCCCTCCGGCCCCCTCCTGCCAACGGGAGCAAGGGGAAACACGGAGCTCAGTGCACCCGCTGGAAAAGCCCACTCCAGCAGGTAGTTTTATGACCATCTGTGTTATGTTAGTGCTGAAGAACTGCAGCGCGTACCTGGCTCTGCCCGGTGGAGCCCCGCAGTCCTCCCACAGCATAGTTTCTTATCAACTGCATGCAACCCCCCCGAAAAGTGTATTTTCCTTAAGCCACTTTTTGTAGATCTTGCAAAAACAAGCAGTGGAGCCGCTGAGACGTTCACCACACTGTAACCTCCAGTACTGCTCAACAAAATGCAGTTTCAGTCTTTAGCTCTCTCCCCTACAATAGCATGTGTAAAAGACGCATAAAAATTAAAAATAATCCCTAAATTTGAAAGCAGATGTGCAACTTCAACTTCATTCAGGGAGCAGAGTTCAGCACACACATCTGCGGTAACATCATCTAATTTTGGTCCATCTGCATTTGCTATGTCAAAAGAAAAATTATCTTGTTCAACAGATTTGAGCACTTTATTCCCAGCGTGTTACCTTGACCGCAAGCTCCTGTCCCCATGCGTTCACTTTAAATGAGTCTTCTGACTCCACAGAGGAGCGACTCCAGCCAAGTCTTCTAAGACATGAGCTGCTTCATTGATCTCACTGCATTATAAATAATTTCCATAGAAACTGGAAATATTCTCTAAACCAACAGAGGCTTCCTTATTTCCAGCAATTATCTTAAGGTCTGATTTGCATTTTAAATGTCACCTGTATAAATTAAAACTGTTTACTGCTAACGCTGTCATTATTCTGAGTCATCTGGCAATAGCCAGCTACAGACTTCTTTTGTTTCCTCCAGAAAGCTCTACTACAAGAGAACATCCCCCGAAACGCTCGGTGGGGCTGTCTCCTCCAGGCACCAGTGCCTGGCCCTTTCTGCAGGCAGTTAAGCTATAAAATACACCATTTTCCCCTGGTCCCTTGCTGATTCTGGCAATACAACTATTTCACTTGGGACACACTTTTAAGCTGTTGCTACAGATTACACAGCTGATCTTCACTACTAAAAGGACGTACAGGTAACAACAGTCTCTGGTATTTTCACACACTGGTTTGGATTCTCCTACAGTCATATTTTAGGTTATAAATATTTTTTTTTCTTATACTAAACTTTCATGACAAACTGAAGGTCTTCTCCCCATTTGAAAAGTTTGAAAAGCACTTAACTAAAATAAGTCAGGTAACCAAATGGCTGTGCCCGTAGTGGACAACTGCCAAACTGGTTGGCTCCCAGTTCAAACTGGAAGACTTCCATGGATCCACAGTGCACGCAGGTTAGGTAAATCCCAAATTACGCTCCGTTTCCTCGCCAGCGAGGCTTCTGCACTCTGGTTCACAGCCACCAGACTGGGCTCGCGGGCAATACTGCTTCTAATTTCAAACACTAAAGCCAGCAAAAGGCAAATTGTATGCTGAAATCCTGCCATCCTCAGAGCAGTATTCTGTAAACTTCAGATACAGGGAAAAAACAGAGCCCGACCATGTCCACCTGTATCACACAGACAAGAAAAAGCAACGGCGATGATTCACAATTATACCACGTCTTTTCATCCTCTGGCCTGAAAAGGGGTTTAGAAATGAGAATGCATTTGGTCTAAATCCAGCCCAATGGCAGAGACAGGGTCAAGGCCTTTCGTTTAAGCTTCTGCAACATCCTCATGCCCCTGGGCATAAGCCAGAGCACGTTTCACCTGCAGCCCTGAACCCTTACTGCCGAGGAACATCTCCCCAACATTTTACTAGCAGTAAAGTCCGTTGAAGATAAGAGAAGCTAGAAGTGTAGGTCCTGACCACCTGCGAAGACCCTCTGACCAGTGGTTGGTAATTGTACTCCCCCTGGGTTTTTATTATATAATTGTAAAAACTTGCCACATTTTTCTTCAACTATTATTCTGGTTTTCCCACCTTTCAGACAAATTCTGACAGTTTTACCTGTCTGGACCCAGGACTGAAAACTGAAGAACAGCTGCTAAAATCACAATTCCTTCCTGGAAATTAAACATTGGGAGGAGAAAGACACTTTCCTTAAATATTCACAAACCAAACCTTTCCATTTAACAAAAAAAAAAAAAAGAAAAAAGAAAAAAACAAAAAAAAAAAGAAAAGCAGAAATATTGAAGATCTTGGAGACCTTCCCATGAGGTCTGAAGTCACCATCTCCACATCCACAGCCATGCACATGTGCTTCGGAGGCAAAAAGTTCCCCCTCTTGTTTCTAAAAAACAGCTATGCTTCTTCCTCTTTCTTCTCAGATGCAGCCTGAGCAGGTACCAGTGCCCCACCAGGTTACTGGCTGGTGTCCTTCAGCATAACTGCTTTGGAAAATTATTATTCTAAGGAAGTTTGTGAAATGATTATTTTTGTCCAACTTTCCAGTTCGACTTAGAGATCAATCTAGGTGAACTAATTTAATCTCCCTAATGATTAAATGCTTCATACTAATATATAACCCTGAGAAGGCAAGTTCAAGAAGCCTGTTTTTTCATTCCCTGGAATAATTAAATCTTGAGAATGATTTTGTACCTGCTTGGCTTTCTCCAAATTTGTTATTTCTTAGAAAAGTTTTCCTGCACCTTCTGTTGCCATCTGTCCTAATAGGCAAAACAGCATTTTAACTCTGGGTTTACAGAGTGAGTAAACTAGAAAAGCAACGAAGAGCCAGGCTCAGAGAGCTGAAGCGATTTACACCAGTACCACCGAGCAGGGCCAGGATACAGCAGAAACACACCCCGTTCTTTCACAGCACATTCGAAAACATCAAAGTCACAGCTGTTTTTTTTGTCATGTAAGTCAAGAGAAACAGATTCTGCCAAGCAGAAGACAACTTTCAATAGACACGACCTTACAACGCAGCACTTGCTGATTCTCCAGTGATGCTGGCAAAGCGGGGCAGAGCACGGTGTCTCTCCGAAGATGACTTCCAGCCTCCTGTGCCAGGGGTCCTAACTCAGGACCAAGCGGTGAGAAAAGCTGTTAAACCCATTGATGTGTTCAGAAGTTAGGGAAATTAAATACACGTGAAATCACTAAAATTAATGAAGATCCTGTAACAAGCTTGAGGCTCTGGGGCCCCATGCAGAGCAGACACCTCTCCACCTACAAACGCTCTGCACACCAAGACCAGGGAGATGGCAATGTGGACCCAATGCCTACAAAATGCACAGAGACCGCTTTTTGTCAATATCAGAGGACTTTGTGCAAAGCCCTAACTTAAAAAAATATCTTATCGCAGGCCTTTATTTCCCTTTTCCTAAAGCTTACAGTGAAATTTTCCACCACAAAGTCTCTGAATTTTCCTTCACAGAGGATGTTTTTAACTGGTGGTGACAGGGGACTCTGCTGCGGCTGGAGGACAGCATTTAAGGTCTGATTGGACTCACTTCCTCAATATCTGTAAAATGAAAATGTCACTTAAAGAGGAATACTCCACTCCGTTAATGAGCCCCTGCAGACAGACCAATACCCTGTCAGCAACCCTTGAAAATATTGCTCTGGGGCTTGGACCTCCAGCCCTGCCCAGCCCACAGTGCCCTGTACAAGCCTGGTAACTGAAGCATGACTTTCGCATTAAATACAGCCCGAAGCGGCAGCTGAAAACAAAGTGCTTTCCTTTTAACCCGGCAGCAGCCTGCCAGCACCGAGCCGTGACTATGCCTGGTAAGGCAGACAGCAAAGGAAGGGCAAGGACAGCAAGGAAACTTTGCAGAGTGATGCTGCTGGTCTCTGCTATGTTTAAAAAGGATCACATTTTAGTCTTCTTTTTAAGCTATTAGAACCAATACAGAAGTTTCTAATTATGTCTTTGTTTCCTTTGAGGGCTCTCAGCTCAATTAATTTGTATAATGCACCGAGGTTCCAGTTCAATCTTAATGACAAGGTCTCCCTTCGATTCCAGCCAGCACTTAATTTTAATGATCGTTAAATGAGAAAATGACAGTTATATACTGCACACGCTCTGCTTAGGAAGCACATTGTGAGGTTTCCGCTGTGATTTACAGCACTGTAGATCTTATCTTTCAGATGTGAACCTATGGCAGCATATAAGTTAATTGCACTGATTTCTATCAGGAGATATTGCTAAGGCCCTGGTGGGAGCCACTTTGTTTCACTGCCGTTCACACGGAGACGCTCCACATTGCAAGTCCACTTTGTACTAACCTATAATCCCAGCATTTCTTAATACCTTCAACTTGCAGGAAACAACTGACAGTTCAGCAGTTCTGGGATTAAATCTGTGCATAGAGATAGGGGAATAGCAGGGCAGAAATCCCCGTCTTTCATGTGAATCGCCACATTTCATCATGGTCTTTAACGGAAGAAAACATCAGGGTATATTGGTCATTATGGTCTCAACCCTGTTTTGGGTTTTTATGCATGACCAGGACAAAACCAGAAGAATAAACCAAAAAAATAATATCAGATTTACACTCAATTTAAAAAACTTTTAAAGTCAGTATTATGCAAAGTTCATTGCTCCTTTAGGCAAAAGGAAGATGTCATTACTATCTTCTGAGTTAATAGATCAGATCCTTTGTGCACAGCCTGCACCGGCCAAAGCGCTGCAGCCCTACTGCAATGGCAGTGAGAAATCAAGCTCACATCTTTGAGCAGGACACATGACTGCATCGTGTCCTGTACACAGCACATTAGCAAGGCTGATGTCTTTTGTCTTTATTTTTAAAGCAAAAGTTATTGTTATTTGCTCTGAAATTGCGCCTAGGAGTCCAGCTCCCTTCCCCTCCAGGGATCAGCCTGCGCAGGGCGATGTGATGCCCTGGCCATAGCAGGGAAAGCTGCTCCCTACAAGTGTGCTTATAGCATATATGGCACCACGTTTCCCAAACAGCTGCCCTTGCACAGCAACACATAGGTTTACAAAAATGGCACACGCACCATCTAAGGCAAGAAGCAGCGTATCTAACTGAGAAACAGGAGCTTCCCAGACGATCTGTCTGTGCTGCAGCCTGTGCCCTGCTTGGAGCAAGGTGGCTCCAGTGCCTGCATTAGGGCCCTGCCCTCTGCGGACACCCCTGGGCACGGCTCAGGGGGCGACAGCAGGGCCCTGCACAGCTCTGCCGTGCACTGCCCTGGGACACGCAGCAGCAGCACTGCCACGGCTGCAGCCTCTGGGAGAAAAAACACCAAGGCTCATTTTCACCCTTTTTTCCCACTTCAATCTTTCTTTTTTTCTCCCTCTTTTCTTTTGAGCAACTTTCATTTTTCAAAGCTTTCATAAATCTGGGTTCAGAAGCTCTTACAGACCCCGCTCAGAGCTTGCAGCACAGCTAATGAGGATTGTGTTCATCAAGTTCAACCATACGATTCTTACAAACCAGGATTTGCACAAACTGCAAGAACCCGGGGTTACAGTGGCCTTATTGATTGCTGCCTTACTGATAAAAGAGCATTTTATATAAATACATCCCCCACACATGACCCACATTGAGTTCCAACCCAGGATTACCTCTCCCTCCCCAGGTCCCAACAGCTATCCCGGTTTCCAGCTCAGTGACTGAGCCCCACAGCCACTGGAGCCAGAGCTTTTGGAGGGGATCCCTCTACAGACCTGGCTGCTCCAGCAGATCAGGGCACACGTGTTTCCACCACAGCAGCGCATCCCAAACAACAGCCAAACTGGAGGTGAACACTCCTCCGCTTCAGTATAATGCACCCTGATATATTTTTGTTTAATTTACCTTTCATTTTTACTGTTATTACAAGGCAATGCAACTCTCATAACCATGCATTCATTATCATTTGAGTTACCCCTCCAGGAAATTAAGCTGGAGAATCTGAGAACCAAAGATAAATTACACACTGTAATTATAGTGGCAAGCTCACTGCTACAACAGCCTGGAAGTTGCAACAGGGAAGCTATAAAACAGACACAAGTTAGTGTTGCTCGTAGCCAAAGAAAATAAGATCAGACCCCAAAGCCTCACTAGGAGGAAAACAGAAATAACAACGCGACTGTGGTTCAACAGGAGTCAGAGCACTACACTGCGAAGGATTACAACTTGTCTCTCTCTTCAAAAAGGATTTCACATAAACAGATCTAAAATTGAATTGCTGTCGAGTATTTACTCCAAAGGCCATTCTCATCTGTTTGTATATAATGCCATTCAGCGCAACTGAAACAAATTCCTAGTGATCAGGTTTTATGTTCTTTTTTCAAGGTTTGAGTGAAGTGTAATGGGTCACACTGACATTTTCTTAACACTCCCTTGGTTGTGGCATGCCCACTAGTACTAAGACTAGCAGCTCTCCTCTGAAACCTGCATTTCCCCATAGGCACCAGGACCACAAAAGCAACAGAAGAGCTTTTCTGTGTGGAAAGGGGCATAAGTTTATCCCTAAAGCCTCTTCACTTACCTCCCAAGAAAATAAACCACTCCTGCTTTTAAGCTGTAGTTGATATTTAGAATGCAAATGAAAAGAGGCTCAAGAATCGAAAGTAAGCGTGTAATAATTGGTGCAGTTCAGGAAGGAAAAGTGGCTGTAGGGTTGGGAATTAAACCTCCTTCCACAGACCAAGCGCTGCCAAAGCGGCCCGAGGATCAGGAGGCCACCCAGTCTCTGGAGGGACCTGGGTTTCCGCAGGGGCTCACGATGCTTCCTTCTGCTCAATGACAGTAGCTAGAAGCACAAAATAACCTTTTCTTTTTGACCAAGAGAAGTATCAGTCAGAAGACCTTATGGCACAGACCTCAAAGAAGTCTTTAATTTAATAGTAAGGTTTAAAAATCATAACCTCTAAATGAAAAAGGCAAGTATACACAACCTCCAGCATTGATTAAAACCCCACATCTTTGTCACCAGGTAATTGCTTCAAGATCTGTTTTTCAGCAGCACAAGCCTCAAACTTCCCGAATAGGGAATTTTAATTTCAGAGTATCACTAATTTATTGTGCCTGTTATTGCTACATTACAAAAGCTAACTCAGTATCTCTACAGGCGTGACATTTTTCTTCTGGGCTTCAGCTCAATTCATTCCCCCACTTCCAAGCGACAAAACCTGCATTGTCCTGTCCCTGCGGTGCAATTCTGCATTTACGCTACTTTGCACTCTCACCACCTCCCCTGCACACCTGAAAAAGTTCCTGAATATAAAGGGTTACAGAGAGCAGCGTGCTCCTGCCCTTCTGACCAAAGTCCCTCCAAACCCTTTTGGGGTGCCTTTTGGGGCTGACTGCAGATACACGACAGCCCAAGGGGCTCGGCAGCGTTCCCACCTGCCCTAAGTTTGCATGCACCCATGACGTGAGAGTCACAAGCTAAAAGTGACGTTCAGCAGTCGACCCCACTGCAGCAGTGTCCTCAAGAGTAGAAACCGCAAAGAAAAATCCCTTGGGTGGCATTGTGTCACAAAGTCTTTACGTTTACAGACACCCATGCAGTGAAAGCACCAATGTTTCATCCTCCCAAGCAGTGACAATGGGCAGCGACTGCCCCATCTGCAGTAAGTGGTATTGGAGGAGACAAACCGAGGGAAGGACCTTCCCTCAGTGCAACCACTCAGCAAATTACAGTTTTCAGAACTTTAATGTGCATGTGTTATTTATGCGTCTTTTTATCCGTTTCTTAATGAGTCTGGGTTTCTTAGAAAAGAACGTTGGTTCTGTGATGATAACAATCAGAGCTGCAGCATTTCAGCATTATTAGGACATCTTTTATACTACAGAGCAGCTTACCCAGTAATAACATCTTCTGTTTTGAGGTTCTGTGATAACTAGCAACACAATTATAATAAATTATACAATGTTGAGTGGTTTAATTGTTATTTTAGTCATTCACCTTTATTTTAAAACTAAGAAGGCTATTGCAAATAAATAATAAATGTCAAGCTGTTGAC
Organism: Steatornis caripensis; assembly: GCA_013398225.1. NCBI lineage: Eukaryota > Metazoa > Chordata > Aves > Caprimulgiformes > Steatornithidae > Steatornis > Steatornis caripensis. Next base: position 26,304 of record VZSC01016091.1, on the reverse strand, counting down.
TTAATTGCTTGTTGACTAAAAGCTAATGACTTATTACTTTTGTATTTCCTACAATATTTTCCCTTTAGACAGCCAAGCCCAGGACCCAGTAAAGTAAATAGCAAAGACACCCACTGACAGGAAACGGGGGTGTAATTTGCAAAACTTCATGCGCAACATAATCAAGATTATGTTCCTCAGACCACCATATGACAAACTTAGCACTAAAGCAAAATAAATCTTTTCTTGTTATTGCTTAGAAAAGCAATCTCCCTCTTGAAAGAGGAATGCCAAATTATGCAGTATGCCCCTCTCAAACGGGAGCTTCAAGGTGTGAAACATGTGTCTACGCCCCCACCGCTTTTGGTTTGCACCAGCCCTGCTGTCACTCGCTGCTGACCACGGCAGAAGCCACAGGGCGAGGAGGGATCCCGCATCTGCACCTGATGATCAGTGTCATCATTCCACTATGGATTGCCCTTTAGAACTGTTTTTGACTTCTCCTGGGGCGGGAACACTACTTACATGTAGTTTTCTCTCCTCTCTATTATTTGCTTTTTTTTTTCATGTTGCATTCACTTGTATCTTTTTAATCATCTTTTAAACTGAGATTAGAGTCTCCTTCTTTCCTCAAAACTAACTCAGCTGCGAGCTGTTGCGCCTGAGTCAGCCAAAGCACAGGTTTAACCCAAGGAGTCTCCTGCAGTGCTTACCTGCCCCGTCACCTGCATCTCCCTCTGTCCCCAGGGACAACAAGCTCCTGCAGCCATCCGTCCCCAGTGCCCTCTCCGTGTGCCAGGCTGCACCAGCACCTGCCTGAGCTCATCTCCAAAATCCCTCCCCACTTTCCAGCTACCACCATAAATGTTTTGACACAAGAGGGTGAAATACGTAAGAAGATCCTCTGCATTCTTTCAGTATTAAACACTCAAAACTGTTCCTGCAAGGAACCCACTGAACTTTTATCGCAGCAAATCCCAGTGACATCCCTGGCCGCAAGCAGGAGGAAGAAAAGGCTCAGGCAACATACTGGAAAACAAAGCAGAGACTTATTTTATCTCATCCCTCCTATAAGCCACACAGCAGCACAACTCCATCTAGCAGTAACCGAGTCAAAACCTGTAGGGACCAAAATAATTACGCACCAGAAAAGATGGGAGCAGGGAGGGTATGGATGCATTCAGACTGCACAAATTCTTCCAAAGTGTCTTTTTCGTACAGCACCTTTGTGACGGCAGCAGGGGTAGTCCCTGCTCAAGCCCCCAGCCGCCCCAAGCCAGGCTGCCCAGGGTGCTTGGCCTCAGGGATGGGACCAGCTCTTCACCCACAGAGAAGATTTTTTCTTTTCTATCCGTATCAAAACTGGCGTACAGTGTATCAGACTGGATTGTTTTAATAGTAATACAAAATGCCTGGAACAAATTGATTTTGCTGCTCCTGCATTTATTATGCAGGAAGAGGTGTCCCTAATTAGATAATGTTAGATTTCTTGGCTCACGCAAAGCAATTCAGAAATAAGACTCTTGTTATTGATGGGACAAACCATATAAAGAAACCAAGCAGGGTTTAATAATGCAGAAAAATATTAAAGGGAGAAAGGTTTTAATTCTTAATAAGTAGATCCATGAGTTTCATTAACCAACGTTCAAGATTTTTTTTTAGAGTCGCTTTTATTACCCAATTAATTAAAGTCTGGCCAATAAGATAGATTAATATAATGGAATCCCATCTTGTATTAATAGCAATACTAATTAATCACCAAACTGAAACATTCCTCACTCGCTGAAATCTTTCCAGCGTTAAGCTAGAGAGATCACTGAACAAGAAAGGGAAAGGTTGGGCTGAACATATTTTTCTTCCCCAAAACGTGGTTCAGGGGGAGCTGGGAGGAGAAGGCAAAGCTGCGGCTCTGCCAGCAAGCGGGTCACGTGACGTGGGCTGCGACGTGCGTGTGACATCACGCCCTGGCCACTGCACAAAGGTCCAGCATCACCCAGAGCGGATGAACACTGCCAGCTCAGCTCACAAAATCCTAACTTCAGGTGTTTACTGTTTTAGAGTCTCCAGGGCTTTTGTTGTCAGAAGGAAGAACAAACCTGCACACACACACAAATGGGCGCGATGGCTCCCACGGAGTGCTGTCACATCTCCTCCAATTCCTCTTCGCACCCCAACTGATCAGCCCTGCAAAAGCCATTTGCTTGTTTTGCTAACAGGGAGGCAATCGAAATATAAATATACATTCAGTTCAGGATGGTCAGGATCACGTTACAGCACAGGTCACCCATGAAATTGCTAGCGTATATTTTTAGGGCCAGTGCCTGCTAACAGACAAGGCCTGTTTGTTTTCCTTCACCATCCTACTGATTACTAAATCACTTCCTTGGTTCAAAAAGTTCTGGGGCTCATTTGTGTTTTGTCAGTAGCAAAACAAATTCAGGTGCAGTAATCCTCCAAACCTAATCATTGTGTGTCAACAGAAGTGAAAGGCTACATTTTTCACATTATGAATAATACTTTTTAAATAGCGTTTTCATTTCTTAAGTTTTAAATTTCTGAAGTTTTAAATCTTAAATCCCTTTCCACGGTCCCATCCTTGCTTTGCCCCCGTGTGTTACGTCTCGATGCAAACACATTCCCAGGCCGAAAGCAGCCATGGATAAACCAAGACCGTACTGAAACACAGGAGAACTATTTTTTTTTTTTAAATCACTGTGATCTCCATTCATACATGAACTGCTTGAACTTCAATGAATCTCAAAATTAACATCGGACCTCTTTTCTTTCTCATTATCACACATTTTCAGCCAGCACCAGATGCTGAGATTTCAGGATGTTTTCAGATGAGAGCCATTCCAGGAGCTGAGAAGTCATTAACCTTATCAAAGCATCCCCCATTAGGAGCTGCTTTACAGCAGCTGCAGAGCCACAACACCCATTACCCCAGCGTTTGCAATTAAAGCGGGTTTTGAAGGATTCAGAGGGCTGCAGTCCTGCTGCAGTGGCTGGGGCTGCCCCAATGTCCGAGGAGAACATCGCGTTCAGATCCAATCCCTCCTGTACAGCCAGAACCACTCACTGCAGCCTCCGTGGTCACCATGAAGATCCCAGGCTGGCTGAGGCTGGAGGCACTTCTGGGGGTTACCTGTCCAACCCCCTGCTCAAGCTGCACCACCCAGAGCCGGGTGCCCAGGACCATGCCCAGATGATTCTGAGCATCCCCATGAATGGAGACTCAACAGCCTCTCCAGGCAACCTGCGCTAGTGCTCAAACAGGAGGAAGGTGAAAAGCACCCATGCAAAGAGCTGACCCGACTCATACCACTGATTTACACCGGGAAGCACAGCCTCACAGGACCTCCCAGCTGCAAACACCAGATTTTAAATCTTCGTTTGCAATATCCTCTCAGGAGCGCAAGTTGAGGAAAAGGGACATGCACTCACCCAAATTTTCTAATGAACAGGAATTTTTCACATCGATGAGTTGAGCATCAACAGAGCATTTCCAGCCCCCAGGCTGCCCGGTGTTTGATCAAGGTGCCCCGTGTCCTGCTCCCACCGGCTGATCACAGGTATGAAGGGTCATATCGAAGGTATTATTCAAGGTTTCTTTTAGTTGAAGACTGGGACACTGCTATTGCTGGAGCTTCACATGGATTTGGTAGCTGCCAAGATCTGAGGGGAGCTTCTGAGGAGGCTGCCCTTCCAGCTCCCCCACAGACAAAGATGACAAAGCTGAAAGCCAAGCTGTCATGGAAACAGCAGAGAGAACCTTCCACCTGCTCCAAGGCACAATTGTGTGCATGTGCCATAATTCAACTATTTTCAGGAATCTCACCCATTTCAAATGAAAATCATCAGTTCCGGTATCCTTGAGGACCTTCTCTCTGGGTTTTTTGCAGATCAGTGCCTGCCAGCTCTGGCTGGTGGCTGCAGTGGCAGCAAGCAGCGACCAGCACATCGCTCCCGCACAGCCCAAGAAACATTCAGAGCTTCCCTGGCTGAGCTGTAGGGGACAGGGTGGGGGCACTGCCACATGCCCCACTCCGCAGGTGGCAATAAAGCCTCTCTTGTCCAGCACACCCTGCCAGCATCTCCATCGCTTGTTATCTCAGAGAGCAGCTTCCCAACCTCAGTGACCCAGCAAGCACAGAATTGCCATCAAAGTGTCACTGGCTCTTATCGCAGCTTTTCGTAATATCATGCAACCTGCTCTGCCCTGGTGGGCAGCAAAGGACTGTGGCCCGTCAGTCTCCAATCATTGTGCAACCGGGTGCAAAATGCGCTGGCTGGGGCTTACAGGGGCAAAAAGAAGGGAGAAGGAGGGAGAGAGAAAGAAGGAGAGAAAGAAAAAAAGGCTAGAAAAAACCCAACTCCAGCTCTGCTGGATCTGATTTTTCTTTCACTGAATTATGGATTATTCTTACTAGACTCCATAAAGTACCATACTGCTTAATGACAGCATATTAAAATGGCAAAAAGCCTGTTGGTTGATGTATGTAAAATGCAGATCCAGGCTCTGCTGTGGTGTCTCTGTCTTGCACTCAGCTGCAGGGATGGAAGCAAAAGGGAAGGAGGACTAATAATTTGCAAACCCTGCCCCAACACCGTAGCTACTGCATAATTTGTTTTTTTCATTAAGCAGCACCCGAGAGCAAGCGGATATTTGTTCTGTTAAAAACGCTCATTTAAAAACTCTCTTTAGAGTTAATTTTTCGTCCTGAAGGCTGCTTTAAAAATCAATCTCCCCTGTAAAAGAGGAAAAAGCAGTATTTTTTTCAAAATAGGTTTTTGTATTTCATCTGAAGTTAACGAAACACAGCTCCTTGACAAAACCATATAATGCCAGATTGCTAGCACTACCATTACATGATGAAGATAATTGATTCATGGTACTTTTCAAGAGCTATTAATGTTAAGAATTACTTATTCCGCCAAATGAACATTATAAAAAATTAATAGTATGCAGATTGCCATTATTACAAAAGCCTCTGGGCCTTACAGGTGAAGTAATTTCAACTATTCAAAAATACTAATAAAGTAAAATCTTTTTATTTTTTATTTTTCTGATCTGTTTTTTCACATTTTTAGAGCACCTGCCTTGGGTGTGCAAATGCTGCTGCACTTTGTGATCTGCCTCTAAAAACGTGCAACAATGCCCTTCAAGGAGAGGTTTACCTAGGGAGCCTTGTAGAGACTGGAATATGGTGCTCCTTCGCCGACCCGGTAAACCGGCACCTGATCAAAATGCACGGACCATGGCTGGTCCCAGCTCTCCCAGTTCACCCAGTCACGGTGGCAGCTCCTACCCTGGGTCCACCGCCTGCTGCCATCGGTAGCGTTCCTGCTGGGGACATGCAGCTCACAGATCAGTGCATCTTCACCAGTTATGGGCTGAGACATACAGGTACCTTTTTTCACCCTTACCAGCACTACCTAAATAAAAAGTGACTTTACAGAACTTCGCAGAGTTACTATTTTAAGAATCAAACCTGCTGGTTGCAGGTTATGGGAGCAACCAACTCTCGTCACTGGAACGCCAAGTTGTGCTAATGAGGCTGGCACAGCTCTCCCAGGTTGTCATCTATAGCCATCCAAATTTAAGCCAACAGAAATTCCATTACCTTTGGGGGCGGGGGGGGGAAGATGCTTTTCAATACAATCTTTCCAATCAAATGGCCTTCTCATCAGTGTAAGCTAAGTGGGGGCCAAATAAGGCAAAAGTAGTACAGAGTGGCTTTTAGCGAACACTTGCAGATCTTTTAGGTGAATAAACGATACCAGTGGTGATCAGTGAAACAAAATTTCTCTCTAGAAATTTCAAGCAAGGACAAAGGTAAATGTCTCTAGGAACCAGAGAGACAACCTTTCCACACTGGCTGGGGAGAAGAGCAGTGAGGGAGCAGTGCAGCTGGGACCGGCTGCTGGCAGCACAGCACATCTCTGCCTTTCACACTCCTCTCTCCTCAACGCTTTGCAGCTCTCTGCCGAAGTGCTCCACAAAGCTGTAAAACTACAACTTCCAACACTCCACCTTCCAGATAGTATTTTTGCCTTGCTGCTATACAACAGACAGAAATCATCAAACAGTGGCACAAGGGTGGTCTCTGGTGGAAGCAGGTTGGATCTACAGCATCACCACCAAACGCTCAGGAATCCACGGCAAAGACCTTTGTCCACAGCCACCAGAAGTCAATTCTTTTTAGCCTTAATTCTAGGTTAGCCTGATGCATTATACCCTTAAAAAAACCCGAGTTCCCACACGCACTTTTGGACCTTAGATCTTCTATCACATACGATCTTACTGTACTCAAATCTGCCAGAAAATCAAGAGTGGGAAGAGTTGCTTTTCTGAGTTAATTTCTTAAATGCGGACTTTAAGAGAAACAACAATCAAAACACCCAGTCCCACTTCAGAGCTGTAACACATTGACCAACCAACTGACAGCAGATAAGGAAGCAAGGAAAGATAAGGGAAGACAGCAAATAGTTGCTCAGGGCAGTGACACCACTAGTAAATGTGCAACCACAGCAAAAACATTAGAGTTCGGGTTCCTTCCCCAAAATCAGGATTTCAGCCCACACACACTTACTTCAGAATTGACACTTAGAAGCCTGAATCCAGCAAAAGTAGCGCAAGACAGGCCAAAAAATCTCATCATCCAAAAGTTCAGTGAAACTTTAAAAACATTACAAAAATCCAATCAATCATGTTCAATCATAGAATCATAGAATCATAGAATGGTAGGTGTTGGAAGGGACCTCTAGAGATCATCTAGTCCAACCCCCCTGCTAAAGCAGGTTAGCCTAGAGCAGGTTGCACAGGAATGC
>VZSC01016090.1:314195-328076 GCA_013398225.1 Steatornis caripensis | reverse complement strand
TTATTACCAATCAAATCAGAGTAGGGTAATAAGAAATAAACCCCAATCTGAAAAAGACCTTCACCCCACCCCTCCCTTCTTCCCGGGCTCAACTTTACTCCTGATTTCTCTACTTCCGCCCCCTGAGTGGAGCAGGGGGATGGGGAATGGGGGTTGCGGTCAGTTTATCACACATTCTCTCTGCTTCTCCTTCCTCCTCACACTCTTCCCGTGCTCCAGCATGTGATCCCTCTCACGGGAGACAGTCTTCTACGAACTCCTCCAACACAAGTCCTTCCCATGGGCTGCCGTTCTTCACAAACTGCTCCAGCGTGGGTCCCTCCCATGGGATGCAGCCCTTCAGGCGCAGACTGCTCCAGCGTGGGTCTGCCATAGGGTCAAAAGCCCTGCCAGCAGACCTGCTTCAATGTGGGCTCCTCTCTCCGTGGGGCCACATCTCCTGCCGGGAGCCTGCTCCAGCACAGGCTTCCCACGGGGTCACAGTCTCCTTTGGGCACCCACCTGCTCTGGTGTGGGCTCCTCCATGGGCTGCAGGGGAATCTCTGCTCCAGTGCCTGGAGCACCTCCTCTGCCTCCTTCCTCACTAATCTTGGTGTCTGCAGGACTGTTGCTTTCATACATACTCACTCCTCTCTTCTGGCTGCTGTTGCACAGCAGTTTCTTCCCCTTCTTAAATATGTTACCACAGAGGTGCTACTGCTGTCACTGATTGGCTTGGCCTTGACCAGCAGCTCTGTCAGACATAGGGGAAGCTTCTTGCATCTTCTCACAGAAGTCCACCCCGCAGCTCCCCACCTACCCCCTCACCCCCCCACTCCCACTGCCCGCCATCACAACCTTGCTGCGCAAACTTGATACAGGAATGAAGAAATTTAAATGCTATCTACTATATGTATATCCATGCACCAGTACATGCTGGTGGCCACCCAGCTGGAAAGAAGCTTGGTAGATAAGGACCTGGGGTTCCTGGTAGACACCAGGTTGAACAAGAGCCAGCAATGTGCCCTTGTCACAAAGACTGCAAATGGTATCAGGGATTGCATTAGACAAAGTATTGTCAGCAGGTCGAGGGAGGTGATCCTTCCCATCTACTCAGCATTGGTGAGGCCACACCTGGAGTATTGTATCCAGTTCTGGGCTCTCCAGTACAAGAGAGACACGAGCATACTGGAGAGAGTCCAGTGAAAGGCCACTAAGACCATTAGGGGACCAGAGCATCTCTTCTATGAAGAAAGGCTGAGAGAGCTGGTATGGCTCAGTCTGGACGAGAGAAGGCTTGAGGGGATCTTATTAATGTATATAAATACATGAAGGGAGGCTGCAAACAAGACACGAGCAGGCTTTTTTCAGTGGGGCCCAGTGACAGCATAAGAGGCAATGGGCACACCTGAAACATAGATGGTTCCCCCTGAACATCAGGAAATACTTTTTTATTGCGAGGGTGACTGAGCACTGGAACAGGTTGCCCGCGAAGGTTGTGTAGTCTCCATCCTTGGGTTTATTCAAAACTGTCTGGACATGGTCCTTGGCAACTGTCTCTAGGTGGCCCTGCTTGAGCAGAGGTGTTGACAAAATGACCTCCAGAAGTTCCTTCCGACCTCAGCCATTCTGTAATTCTGTGATTTATACCAGTAAATAAACAGATCCATGACTAGTTCGCTGGCTCTTGGACAACCAGTGTGGCATAGGTCACATCCATGCCAGCTAATTTCCTTTCCACCTCCTGAACACAGTTGCTTTGTCTGTGCTGCGTACTGGGAGCAACCTCTGGTGTATGCTCGCTTCTGAGACGTCAGAGTGGCTGCTAGTTGGCTTGGGCCAAAACGATACCTGGCAGTGTGCTAACGAGCTGGACTGTATCAATGACTGTGGGACCTTGCTTGACCCTATGATCAGTTTATGTTTGGTTTGCTAATAAAAATGTAGTCTATCAATCAAACCTATTTTCCATGTTCCAACCATGTTAGAGGAAATCAGCATAGTTACCGAGAGATTTTTAGATACAGGTTTCTTCCCTCTGCATTTGTTCTTCGTTCATAGATAGTAAAACCATCCTTCCTTACCTCACAACTCTTCTGGCTCCCCTCCGTAGCCTGGGCCTCCTGGAGTTTTGCGGATCCTGTCTAGGGGTTTTGCCTGTGCTTTCACAAATCATCACTCGGTTCAAGGGGTTTTACTGGAAGGTTGATGCTGAGGCATCTGCTTTCCTTTTCTTAACAGGTAGTCGAAGCTCTGCAGCACTGTCCTGGGACTTACTAGTTGGTTTCTTCTGTGTGAGGAATTGATTGCAAAGGTGTAAAGCAAGTCAATTACATTCCTAATGGGTGGCCCAGTGCAGAGGCTAATGCTGGCACAACTTCCCAGCTGCTGACTTCACTGCAGGGAGAGGGAAAGGGAGAAATTCAGGAAGAGAAAGGCAATGAAAAGAAACAATGGAAAAACAAGATAAATGCAAAACCAGAAGGAGCACAAGAAAGAATAAAAAGAAGAAAGAACTATTCTAGAAAGAAAACAGTGCTAGAAAGAAGCCTAGGGCTAGCAGAGCAGAGAAAGGAAACAGAAGAATGTGATGGAATAATTACATAAAACAGAAAAGAAAGGGAAAAAGGAAAACATATTCTTTCCGTTCTTTCCTTACGTTTTTTTTTCCGGCTAACACATGCTGTAAGCACTGTGTAACCAGCTACATCCCTTGATTTGTATTTTGCAGTAGTTCTGCTACACACATTTTATAGCTTTCAACTGCGTTCTAGCTGAAGCAGAAGGAGCTTGTAGCATTTTTCTTACTTTCTGTTCCGCAGTGCCCTCTCAACATTTCTTACGTTCTGCTGACAGTAGGCAGAAGAGTTATTTGGCACCATTCACCCACTGGATTGAGTGCAAATGCATCTTGGCAGTGATTCCTGGTTAACTGCATATGCTTTGCACATGGCCCCTTCCCTGTAAAGTTTTGGGTAATATTCCACTAGCTATCTCTCTCAGATATGTTTTCTTTCCCTGTGTAGCCAGACTGTGTGAGAATGAGCATTGGTGCTTACCTTTTACTAGTTTACTGTATGTTTAAGGCTCACCCACACTGATGTACATTTTTGCCTCTCTCTTCTTTACCTCACCTGTAGACTTTTTTTTTCCTGTGTTACATCAAATAGGTTAGAAGCTTCTGCACCAGGCAACATGTTTTACGAAGTACCAGCAAGGCACTGGGAAAATGACCGTTATATTTATTGAGTATACAAATTTTGCAGTACTTTCACCCAGGCTGTGTACCCTTTTCTTCATTTTTGAAGAGTGCGCAAGGTTCTGTTTCTTTGAAGAACGGAGAAAACAAGGAGGCAATGGATTTGCTTACAATTCCAAACCTCTCACTCAGCCTGTGTTGTCCAAAAGCTCTTTTCTCAGTGCTCATCCAGGCTGTTTTTAGAGCTTGCTTTTCATTCTGTTTTTTGTGGTATCCCCTTCTTTCTCTCTTGTTCACTGCTGGCTTGGTCAAAGAACAATCAGCTCAACCGCTTTGCTCATGTAGTTGAAATCTGGAGGATCCATAGATAAGTAGTGCCTTCAGAGAAAGTCTTTCTTGTATCATTTCAAACACTGTTACAGTGGTGAAAAACTGATACTTACAAGCTGCAAAGTGATGACCTTTGGTCATGAGAGATGTAGGCAAGGCATTCTGACTGATATTCTCTGTCCCTTAAACAAACAGTTCTTTTCTATATGCCTTGCTTTTAGTACAAAAATTTTAGGAATCTGTGTTTTGGTAAGACGCTTCATTTTTACCACCTTTATTGTTCATTTGAACTTTATTTGAGTGGTACAGCAGCCTAAAAAATAATTAAAGCTTCCCACTTCCCAAGGCAGCTATTTTTTATGTAACTTTTAAAGAGTACTGAATGAACGTCTAGTAGCTCGTCATATTTTATGTTTTGTTGAAGGAAGGAGACTATTTCATTGCTCATCTAGCTCTAAGATTTGTTGCTAACATTGTTGAACCAGAACTTTTTGCACGGTTAAGCTATGCCCCATACTGTGATGCTGTTTTTCCTGAAGAATCTTCAGTCACCTAACTGGATTATTTTTTGTGTGCATGCATTTTTTGAAAGGATTGCTGACTGTCCTGGAAATGCAGTTACCTTCAGTGTGGTGACTAGCAATACACAGGTTTCCACTGTTTTCCTATCCTAGTTTTGTTAACTGGGTAAAGGTAACAACAGCATGGAAGTGCAGGAAGTTTATGTCACTAGCCCGAGCTGCGAAGGTGGTCATGTTGGCATGGCCTGAAAGTATGCAAGGGACAAAATTCATGTGTTGCATAGTTCGTTTTGTCCAAGTAGTTTTAAGGGAATGAACTGGCTGTACCACCTGGAGTCTTACTTGTATAGTTGTAGACACCACGGCCTATTCTACTCACATAGCCAAGGGCAATGTGAGAGTGATCTGGCATGCGAGAGTGATTTGACATGCAACAGCACACTCCAGACCTGCTGCAAGAGATGCTGAGATGTAGTTAGAGAATCGCAAATGCCATAGAGTACATTTAAGAGTTTGGGTTTTATTTTTCTTTGGAGAAAATGATATTTATTGGTTTTATTACATAAATAATTGCACATTGGAAAAATACATGTATTTGGCTATGAAAGTGTTTGCAAAAGCACATGAGCATTCTAACCTTACTCCCTTTGAGTCAAAGTTGAACACTTAACTTCTGCATTTTTAACTTTCCTCCTCTAAACCTGACAAAGTGCCTGTTCCTGCTGTGTTCAGATGTAGGGGAATGTGAATGACAATTTATACAGAATATAGTAATTGCTGTCAATAATTTCCCTTGAATGTTTCCGTTGATCTCAGTAGGAATTATACCAAGCCTTTATTAGGCTCATAGCAGATTGCAGTGCCTAACCCTGCTGATACATGGACTGGTTTTGTTTGTATCAATTATGTCTGTTGCTATGAAAAACTGTCTGTGAATTGCATCCTTCCTAGAAAAAGCAGTTCTGATGAGGCAGGTACGTGGTTCTTGGGTTGTATTACTTTCCAAGGCAACACTTCTACAGAAATAACACCTTCTCTGAAGATTTACAGTAAATAGATGTGCTAGACAAAGGTTCAAGGTGATTAGAAATGTGGTGACGTGACCGGCCAAGAATGTACAGTAGATGAGTGGGTAAATTTGGTACTACAGTCTGCTTGCAGTACCTGTATCACCTGGTTTTCAACTGAGAGTCCTGATTTGTACTGTTGATTTTTTTGTTTGGGTTTTTTTTGTTTTTCTGTTTTTTGGTTTTTTTGGTTTTTTACCAGAAGTAATTCACGTTGCTAGTGTATTGAAAATGACTTGAAGTAAGTAACAAGAATATTATGGTTTCTTTTTTTTGTGCTTGTATTTACTTTCACAGCATTAACAATATAAGGACATGACTGAATAATTCATGTATGTTTTACTGAAGCATTCTCCCAAGCAACCAAAAGCTTTCCTAATGGTTTGCCTAGACAGCGATTCCAGTCTCTGCTTCGAATGTTTGATTTGCAGTGCCTCACCACTGTGCTAATGTGGTTTTCTTTCATAGCTGTCTCAGTCACATAAAATTGTTGCCGTACCTAAAGACTGGTAAATACTTTCCCGTCCTTGGTTCTGTCAATTCATATGAATATTTCATGCTGCTGCAAGTTGATCTGGATGTTTGCATTAGTGAGTATCCTTTTCTCTTTGACTTTACCACTCTGATATTTAGTAAGTTCTACCATTTTTAAAGAAATCCACTAATCAATTTGCATATATTTTTCTGCTGTAGACAAGCCATATATATATGGTCTTAGGTACCCTATTTCAGTTATATCTTCTTACCTCCATTGTCATCTACCTTACTGCTTTGGGTTTACGTGGCAAGGTTTTGGTAGCTGGGTGGCTACGGGGGTGACTTCTGTGAGAAGAGACCAAGGGCTGCCCACATGTTGGACAGAGTCAGTTCCAGTTGGCCCTAAAATAAATGTACCACTGGCCAAAGCCGAGCCCATTAGTGACACTGGTAGCACCTCTGTGATAATATATTTAAGAAAGAGTAAAAAATGTTGTGCAGCAGCTGTGAGAGAGCTGTGAGAAAAATTGAAAAGAAACAGCCCTGCAGGCTCCAAGGTCAGAGATGGAGGAGAGGGAGGAGGTGCTCCAGGCACCAGAGCAAAAATTTCCCTGCAGCTGCGGAGAAGACCATGGTGAGGCAGGCTCTCCACCTGAAGCTCGTGGAGTGGGTGGATGTCCTCTGAAGGAAGATGCAGCCCATGGAGAGCCCATCCTGACAGAACTGCAGCCCTGAGAGAGAAGCCCACAGGGGAACAGGTTTTCTAGCAGGACCTGTGGCCCATGGGGGACCCACGCTGGAGCAGTCTGTTACTGAAGGACTGCACCCCGTGGAAAGGACCATGATGGAGCGGTTCTTGGAGAACTGCAGCACATGAGAAGGACCCACATTGGAGCAGTTAGTGAAGGAATGTCTCCCATGGGAGGTATCTCATAGTGGAGCAGGGTAACACTGTGAGGAGCAAAGGCCAGCAGAGATGAGTGTTACGAACTGACTGCAACCGCCATTCCCCAACCCCTTGGGCCACTCAGGGCAGGGGGAGAGGTAAAAGAGTCAGGAGTGAAGTTGAGCCTGGGAAGACGGGTGTGGGAGGAAGGTGGTTTTAGTTTTGTTTTTTATGGAGTTTGTTTCTTACTATGCTACTCTATTTTTTAATTGGCAATAAATCAAATTAGCCTTCCCCAAGCCAAGTCTGTTTTGCCCATGACAGTAACTGATGAGTAATCTCCCTGTCCTTATCTCAACCCTTCAGCTTTTCATCTTATTTTCTCTCCCTGTGATGCTAAGGAGGGGGAGTGAGAGAGTAGCTCTCCTGGTCTTTTAGGCAGGCCATATTTATGGATTTACTTTACTGAGTATTTACCAAGAAATGTAATTGTCTGTCAAGGGAAGATGAATGCTTTCTCACTCCCTTGTTTATACTCTGTATTTGAATGCGCAGAAAAGATGAAGAGAAACTCTTGGGCTCAGGCACCTGATTTGAGCTTGTGTAAAATCTGCAAATCTCCTCCTAACTTCCAGCTGTTTTCTTGTCCTATCATCTATCTCTGAGCAAGAAGTGGAAAAATCTGGCTGGGGAAGGATTTGTTTCTAGACCTCTTGTACCTATTGTAGCCAGAAGTCTGCCTTTTGAACACTGGAACTAATTATCTGGGCCGAAATCTCTGCATGTCTTAAATCTCCCATCTCAGGTGCTCAGTGAATGCCGTGCTTTTCACTTTCTTTGACATTCTCTTACAGGGCAATGAGCAGTGCTATTGCGATACTTGCTGACACATTGACTGCTGTTATTAGCATCAGTCTACTTTCAGCTGAGACAGAAATGTGACTTCTTGGATGAGATGAAAACCATCTTTTAAAAGGGGTCTCTGTTCCAGATAAGCTATGTTTTGCTTGCAGCAAAGGTGATGCGCCAAAATATTGTCTGAAACAAAAATATTCTGGTATTGGTTGGTGGGGGAAAGGAGGTGTTCAAGGCAAACAAATTGCTTATGTTGAGTATCTGAATCACAGGCTTTTCCTGCTGAAAAATAAACTTTGCAGATGTATGTAACTGGTGAAACCTGCAAAGTCTGCCTCTTCCCTTGCAAGTCTTGGAATGGAATGGGACAATACCCACTGCCTTTCTCCTATTCCCATCAGGTCAAACTAGACTGAGGGTCTGTAAAGCTAAAAGTTTCCTCATCTGCCACCCAAATTACAGAGCAAGTGATTCCACCCAGTGGACAGGCTGAGCTGGAGGAGCAAAGAAATCTGGGTGCATATGTTCCTCTTTTGGTGTGAATTCTCAAGTGCCTACTAAAGGCTGAGCCAAACAATGACTCGGACAGGAAGAGCTAAAAATCAAGCTCAAATGAGTCTGCTGAGCAGATCTGCACCTGCGTTATAGAGCCTCTCCCGTGCAGTCCCATTGAGGGACTGAAAGCTAATTCCTCAATGATGTGTCCCTGGTCTTTAAACACCACCAGGGTAGATTGAGGTGCCTTAGATGGGACCGCTTCTCGTTGTGCCATGATTCACCCTGGCTGGCCATTGCCTATTGTCAAATGCTGAAAACAGAGGCTCCTTTTTGGAATGGAACTGTCTCATCCTTCTTTACCAGCAGATATCTCTGGCTCTGGCCAGAAAACCACTGATGAACAGAGTGTGAGCGTATGGGGGGTGAAGCGGTTTGTTTCACAGTTCTGCCTAATTTACTTGCACAACTACAAGAAAGAATAAAGCCTTAAATTGGAGGCCAGTCATCAGAGAAATTCCACTTGTGATATCTGTGTGAGATAATGGTTTCAGTCACTTGAAACTGAGCACAGTTTGATGGCAAGGGAAGGAATGAGGGGAAGGTAAAGTGAGCCTTCTTGCATGAAAGCACTAATGTGCTCCAGAAGTCGTGGTGGAGGCTTTTAAATCTCCAGTTCACTCCCAAATGACTTGATTTTAATAGTCTGTCCAAGCCTATTTGACATTCCTTTCGAGTCCTTCAGGGCATTCAGATTCCACAAGCATTTGTTGTGCTAACTAATTAATTTGAAAGACTGTGCTTAATCCCAAGAATAAATTGATGATGTTTTACAAAGTTGATCTTTGAGAACAAAGCTGAAGGTGTTTCAAATAAATCAAGTATAGAAAGTCACAAATACATTACTTTTCTAAGAGAATTAGTGCAAAAGAAAGAAGCCGTATAGTGCCCTTTGTTGGGATTGTCCAAGGCAGTGCTCAGTGACCTTTTGTATTACATCAGACTCTTGTTTATAGTAGAAGCTGTTTGAGTGTATTTGTTCTGAATATAGTGCAGCCACTGGCCTCCTATGTTGCTCTCTCGGGCAAATATTCCAGAGGGGCAAGAGAGCTGTATTTCCTTTCCCAATTAGTACTATCCCATGCAGCATGGGAAAGCTACCCACACCTCTTTCTGTGTTGTCCAGCATATATTTTAGCTCCAACTATGTCCGGAACCCTTCTACTAGATAGCTGTTTGGGCATTTTACTAACTGAATTAGCTTTGGGCATTAACAGTGAGTTGTCTTAGTGGTCATACCTCAGCTGTGGACCGGGTATGTGCCGTGGTATTTGCTTGGGTGCTGTTCTGCTTGCCACACTGATGAGAGACATGGTGGAGTGCATCACGTGGCTCTCTTCTGCCTCTGTAAACCATGAATGCAGAAATAGAAGAGAGTATGGTGCCCACTTTGGTCTCATCCTACATAAGGCCAAGGCCTGCTTGAATCCTGAAGATGGGAAGAATCTGTGAGAGCTATGTATTTTCCAGCACAACACTCTGCAGGTCCCACAGCACGATGTCTATGGCACTTACTGGGAAACTCAGTACAACAGCCAAGAATTGAGTTGGTCTTGACGTGTTCCCAGGATGTGCTCGTGATAGACTAGAATTCCTGCCCATGAGCATCAATGTGCCCCTGGAGCAGCAGGGGCTGACCCTTCTCCATAAGGGAGAAAAAGATGGGAGTGAGCACAAGAGCAAGGCAGGCAGGGGCAGGAGCTGGAGCCTTGGGCTGGGATGCTGGAGGGGCAACTCTTTGCAGCTGAGCTCCACACCTGACCAAAGCTTCTCAAACAGCTCTTTCTTCTCATAAAGCTTGCCTTAAGGGCAGGGAGCTCAGGTTCCAGGGGGAGTAAAGTGTGTGCTCCACACACAACTCTGTGCAAGCAGATGTTCACAACCTCAGACTGGAGTAATATTGTTGCCCTGAGGGACTACACCACCTTAACTGCTCTAAACAGATTTGCTGACGGTGTGCCTTGTGCCATCATTTGTCTTTGGGAAAGATACTGAATATTAGCACCAGTGACAGCCTGGCATTGAGCCATTGACGATGGCTGAGCTATGAGGGCAGTAATAATCTTTAATGTCCCTGACCAGCCTCACCCGGAGCTTCCACTCATGCCTTCTGTCCATGATACCAGGAACTCCATTTAAGCTCAAGCTTGGACCTTCAGTCCTGGCCTAAGCTGTGTAACAGGTATACCTGTCTCCAGTGCCGTCTCTTGTTGTGCTTCTTTGAGGGATCTTGGATCAGTATGTTGGGTATTTTGTTCCTAGTCCTTTCTCTTGGATGGATATTGGACATGTATTGTAGTATTATCTCCAGCCCTCTCTCTGGCCTCATCTCCTGTATTGGTCTCCAGGTTGGACCCTGGACCTGGTTCATTACCTTGCCTTTTCTGGGACTGTTAATAGATCCTGTTATTACTACCACACTGCCTGCCATGTTCAACTTCTCTGAAAGCATGCCCTGGTGAGTGAGGGCACTTCCAACATTGTGATCGCCTTTGGTTCCTGGCTTGTTACTCCTTGTGGAGCTGCTCTGCTCTTGCTGCTCTCCTACAGGTAAAATGAAACTGTGGCGGGCTGTCTGTTTTATTTTCTTCTCTTTTTATGAGTACAAAGTTCAAATAAATTAGGATATCCTTTTACATAAAGAAGACAAGAAAATCTACAGTGAATCTAAATGAAGAATAAAGGATAATATTAAAGGAAAGGAATAAACAGTTCCAAATGTTAAGTACTTACCACTCTGAATCTGATCTAGCTTTTATGTTCCTGTGCAAATTGTCTTTGGCAGTAAGTTTTTCACAACACTATGTACTCCAACCATCCCTTTCAAACACTGTGTTTTCTGTTGTTATTCTCCTCAGCTGTGAAGATTTCCCACAAGGAGCATTTCTGAGAAGGTCTGTAGCTATGGTGAGGAGTCCAGAGCGGAAAAAGGAGCCCTGTACAAAAAAAGTTATGAGATACTTCAGTCTACTTTTGTGAAAGGTAATGAATGACATTTGTGATAAAAAGAAATTGTGCTATATTGGGGGAGATTTTTTTTTAATTAAAAAAAAAAGGCTAAAGCTGATCATTCCTGCAAGGAAAGGAGGATGAGTCTGTGGCATGTGGTCACAGGGAAGGCTTAACTCACAGCAAGTCATACTGTGAACATACAATACACCCCTCTCATGTTGTTGGATTTTTTTGGGGGGGTGTGGGGTTTTTTTTCATATCCTAGTGCTGGCTAATTTGTCATTATTTTTCAAATGGTTTCTTTTAGTGCAGAACTTGCCTTTTTCTCAGTCTTTGAAACCCACAGCCTGCTCAACTGCATGCAGCAGTCCCATTTGTGCCTTCAGCTTTGCCTTTTTTGACCATAACCTCTGATGGACAGAATAATGGTGTTAGCAAAATCTTATTTCTGAAGTAACCTCTAGTCTTTGAGTGCTAAAAGAGAAACATGGATGTAAGAAAGACTGGTGACTGCTAATTTCATGACGCTAAGCTTAAGCACAATTAACTGAAAAAGGAAAATGGTCACATACTGTGCAAAAATATGCGCAGAAGGGCAGATGCTGTGTACCAAAAACTGCCCTGAGCCATTTCCAGTGATAATTAGCATTAGCCTAATTGCCCCCGTTGAACTAATGGGTAAGGCAGAGTTTGGCTACATACAGTTTATAGCATGTGAGAGTTTGTGATGATACAGGAATACTGTTACTCCTTACTAGCAAAAGGTTTTTGCTGAACTCTAAGCTTCCGACAATGACTGTACTATGTATCAATACAGCAAAAGCTCCCCAGCCCAATCACTGTGATTTTTGCCCGTAAAACTGACATTATGTGAGGAAATTCCACAGCTCATCATGTCTCTAGGCTAGTGTCTACATTAGCTTCTCCACTGCAAATTTTCAGGGTGTGATTTGGTGTGCAACAAATTTGCTTTATGGAAAATGGGGTCATTTAAGAGACAGTGAAGGACCCAGATGTCTTTTATGCATTTGCTTTAGCAACCTCAAAGACACACACTTTAACTCCCCAAATGGAGAAGTAAGGCCGGGGGGAGTTGCAGAAAGCAGAACCATAGTTTTGAGTATATGACAGGAAGTCCTTGGTGAGGCTGGGTATGGAGTCCTCACAGGGTCTCCTAGCGGGCAGGAGAAGGAGACACCTTGTATGGAGTGCAAGGGGTAAGGACATAAAGAATAAAAGAGCAAAGCTGGATTTGAGGGATACTGAGTGGCTTTGATGTGAGAAGCTCACAGAGTTGTGGGAGTGTGAGCTGTAAGTGGGAAAGATTTACAGGGTTGCTGAGAGAGGCTTAGGGGCATAACTGGCTGAAGGGTATATAGCAAATGGGATCCCACATGGGCACCCCTCCACAGGGGGAGGGAGGGAAAGTACAGGAACCTTGATGGGGAGAGGTATAAAAATGCTTGCTCTAGGAGAGGACTGGGGCACAAATAGGGCTCTTTCTGGGAAAGTTAGTGGGAACAAATCTCCACTCTAGCATGAGGGACAAAAAATTGACTGTGATGGGGAGTGCATGAGCAGAGAGACTCTTGATTTGGGAAAATGGATTTTGAAGCTGCAGCCTGAGTGAATGTTAATGATAGAGCACTGGTGTAAGGGAAGACACAGTGATTCTGTGGCATGGGATGGTGAAAAGGAAGGTGTGGTGGAGGAGATGAGGAAAAAGAGGAAAGCCACTATATGAATGTATAAGCACAAGGCAGTGGGTGAACCCTTGCTGAGTAGTCATGTTCAGGGATATATGAATGTTTTTACAGTGGTGGACTGTACTTCTACTTCTGTTAACTCTAAGTGGTTGGGAGGCTGTCAGTTCTGGTACTTGCGTAAATGCGTGTAGCTTCGATGTCACATTCTCTCCGCTGTTCTATGCTGAAGTTCTTAG
Source organism: Steatornis caripensis (assembly GCA_013398225.1). NCBI lineage: Eukaryota > Metazoa > Chordata > Aves > Caprimulgiformes > Steatornithidae > Steatornis > Steatornis caripensis. The sequence goes on along the minus strand of VZSC01016090.1, from coordinate 315,313 downwards.
TGGATGTGATTTCCAAAAGTCCCTGGCAATTGTGGAAATCAGTTGTAAATAATGTTCTACTGGATCTGTTGAGGCATAAAAAATCATCAGTAGTGCCCTTAAAGTAGTAGTAAAAAGGAGACTCAGGGAAGAAAAAAAGTGTTTAACTTTTTTTTAAACTGTCAACGTTTGTTTTCACACTTAATTTTCTGTCTTAATACTTAATGTAGTTACCAGCCTGTATTTCAGACATGCCTAGGTGGCAGTTTCAGAACTATGAACCTACCAATCCAGTTCTTTTTGTTTCAGATCTATCTTATTTGTGTACACAGGAGAAACTCTTATTTTTGAGCAATTAGAAGCACATTTATTCACTGTGGTGTTAGCAAAGAAATATGTGTGGGTAGAATTTTAGAGCACTTAAGAACCAAATGGTTTTGAAATATGCTGTAATACTGAAACTGTTTTATGAAGTCAATTTTCTGGAATTACTTTAATATTTGAGGGAAGGGGACTAAGCAAGCTGTCATAGGAAAAGGTGGGCTGCTAGTGATGATTGTGGCTGGAAAGCTCACAAGACTGAGTATTTCTTGGGCTCTGAATACAGAGCTAAACTTGCTTCGAGAGTCAGCTGTGGAAGATGTGGCTGGATACAGCAATATTTAACTTTCTGTAGGGAGCAGCCAAAAATAGAGGAACACAAGCACTCTGGCACAATATTTATTCTCTAAATTAAATATCCTCATTGTTAGGCATCTGTATTTTTAATTCTGTTCTCTATTTAAACATCTGTTAGAGAAAATTTCATGCCTTCGTATTTCTGTTTACACTGGTTCCTAGCTCCAGATGTTCCCAATAAAATGGGAATAAGCCTGGATAACCAAAGAGTCCTTCTGATGGTGTTGTGACAGTTCTTTGGCATCTATGACAACTTGAGTATTAAAATATGCTGAAGTGGATCGTCCACAAATTACACTGAAGCTTTTAGGAACTTGGTTTCCTTTAAAACTGAAGCAAATAAGGATGGATGTTCCTCTTCCCCTGACCTAGCTATTGTATGCTCTGAATGTTATCCTTGTTGCTGTCTGGCTAAGGACTGTTATCTGAAACTGAGTTGGGGCCGAGGGGGGGGGGGGGGG
>VZSC01016090.1:286951-310128 GCA_013398225.1 Steatornis caripensis | reverse complement strand
CTCCCCCCCCCCCCCAAAAAAAAAGAGTCCTTTACTTCCCTAAATAGGAAGATCACATGGAGGGGTGGAAACCGCAAGTTGATTCTGATTTCTTTCTTGCCTCATTCTGTGGGGAGATTCATATTGCCAAATGCTGAATGCTTTGAGGTGTCCTAGAGCTAGCGTCTGAAACACTGCTGTCTTCTGGCTCCACATGGCACCTAAAGCCCTTCGTCACTCGCTGTGACACAACAAATACCGAAGACTTTCTTCCTTTATGCTGATTTAGCACGCTTTTGCCTTGGTAGAACTAAGAAATGAAAGCTGGACTTGGGAGCATTCACTTTTTTTGCAAGAGAAGGATGAGAATTTTCTGTTAAGGCACCGATCTGTACCACCTTTATGAAGATCAAGGAACTGATGAAACTACAGGAATTAAGAGTGATACCACGATTGATTAGGCTGTAGGTGAGGCCTTTCAGTGGGACAGCTCAGACGAGAGCATCGCTGACAAAAGGAATGACTTATGCAAGTTTTAAATGAGTTCAGTATACTCTGAGCCCTAAAGTTTGTGTGATTGATTTGAGCACAGTCTAATTGCTTGGGTGTTTTTAGTTTCTTCTTTAACTGTTCACCTGTCTACAGGTCCTGCTTTAATATTTTACAACTAGAAGTTCACACAGCATGAATAAAATGAGTTCAGATTCACAAAGTCTGTATGTCTGTTGTTGCTTAAGAATCCTGATGAGTTGTAGCAAGGCAGCTTTAGATGGATGGCAATTGTAGTGAAGAAGAACTAAATAGCAAGGTAGAGAATTTCTTTAGCAAATTAAAATTCATCTCCATCAGGGATCTTTGGGTTTGTTTCTTTATATGAAAACATATACATTAAGGTTCTTTGACAAACAAATATTTCAGTGGAGTTGTTTCTGCTTAACTTCAGGGGACTTCTTTTCTGGATATAATTTGCAAGCTTCCTATATCAATTATTAAAACTCCAGAAACATGAAAAAAAGAGAGTCAAATTTCTCATCTCTGTCTTTTTTCTATCCAGTAGCAAAAGAGGACTTTCAGTTTAAAGTGACACATTTTAGATTAAATAGAGCTGCGAGAAATGCTGAAGCTCTTTTTTCCAGGAGAAGGCACAAAGCATGTCATCTCTGAATATGGGTGCAGCTATGCTGAGAATGCAAATGCTTGTAAAATACTGCTTAGTGATATTTTAAAAAAATCAAGTGCCAGCGGCTAGAGTACAAAATTGTCAGAGCTATGCACCTCAGATTGGAAATATGGCAGCTTAGAATTGAGAAGTAAGACTTATCCTTTGAATGTGAACAACTTCTAATGGGGTTCACTGTAAATAACATTCTTATGGAAGTACGCTCTCCTGGACAAATTCTGTACCAAGTTTCTTACCTGTGTCTCATTTAGTGTGAATGTGCTAGCAAACTCTCCTTCTGTACTGTCGAATTGTGTGGGTTGCTCCTTTTTTGGAGCTGATTATGAGAATTCAAAATTGATGTTTTATGCCTGTGCACGAAGTGGTTACATGAGTAAGTTGGACATATTAATTTAAAAATATTTGTTGGTTCCTGCAATCTTGCAAGTTAACACTGAGTTTCAAACAATCCGTTCTGCACATTTCTAGATGCTCAGAATTGATTGACTCTTCGTAAGAGCAAAAAATCTTATTTGTGAGCGCAGAGTAGTTTATTCTAAACAAAATTTATCCCCCTCCACTCTCTCTCCCCCAGTTAAGCTGTGCAGAGCTAACTGCACAGTGCAGGAACAGCAAACAGCTCTGCGTTCAGGAGTATTGATTCTGCTCTCATCTGCCACCTACACGTGTCTGTTCTTTGTGCCATAAACTCACTGTGGCAACCCACAGTGTGTGAAGTGCGTCTGAATCTAGAATAACGAATGTATTGATATCATCACAACTACTACCACATCAGGTCGGAAATGAAGATTGCCGGAAGCTAAAAGTGTGTGAGAGAAACATTTGCCATATTTTTGCACTTTTCCCTAAGCATCCTGTTGTAGCTACTGACAACAACAGATTGCTGTAATAGTTGGCCGAGTATGTGACTCCAGTGCAGCTGTTCTTCAGAAAGATNCAAAATTTATCCCCCTCCACTCTCTCTCCCCCAGTTAAGCTGTGCAGAGCTAACTGCACAGTGCAGGAACAGCAAACAGCTCTGCATTCAGGAGTATTGATTCTGCTCTCATCTGCCACCTACACGTGTCTGTTCTTTGTGCCATAAACTCACTGCGGCAACCCACAGAGTGTGAAGTGCGTCTGAATCTAGAATAACGAATGTATTGATATCATCACAACTACTACCACATCAGGTCGGAAATGAAGATTGCCGGAAGCTAAAAGTGTGTGAGAGAAACATTTGCCATATTTTTGCACTTTTCCCTAAGCATCCTGTTGTAGCTACTGACAACAACAGATTGCTGTAATAGTTGGCCGAGTATGTGACTCCAGTGCAGCTGTTCTTCAGAAAGATTAGGTTCAGGAAACAATCTGGACAACGTATGTCATCCCTCAACCTGGATGTCAAGAGAGCAGACTTAGATAACGATGTTTGTTTGATTCCTGGCCGTTTTGCCAGTGTAAGTTGATTTTGATTTCTGTAGTGAGAGGCATGCAGAGGGTGACGAGGGATCATTTGTTCACTACATTCTCCAGTAAAAGAACTAGAGGAGCATCAAATGAAACTAACAGTTGCCAGGTACAAAGTGAAAGGAGGGATTCTTTATCCAATGTGAAGCTAAGCTGTGGAACTGGGAGGCTGAAGAAGTCCATTGGGCAAAACCCGACTGATAGCAGCTGAATATTTAAGTATCTGGCTCAGGAAGTATTCAAGCTACAGACTGAGAGAGTTGGGGAAATTATTCCGAAGAGAAGTGTAGCAATGTACTTGCCCTGTTCTTATATTCTCTAGGCATCAGATTTTGTCTGCTGTCAATGCTAACAAGATACTGAACTAGTTTTTGGCTGGAGTGGTTCTTAGGACTGTGAGTAAAATGTCTGGCGGTATATACAGAAGTCCGTCAATGGCAAAGGCATCCATAACACCAGCTTGTTTAAAAAAAGAAAGAAAAACCAAAACAGTGCAGGAAAATGAATGTTTATATAGATACATGTGGTTTGTGTCATATGTGGTTTGTATCATTCATTATTGCTGAATATAAACCTTTAAAACTGTGCATTGCCGGTAACACATCCAGTAGATAACATTTTCCCATAAGACTCGCAAATACTCAGTTTATGTTAATATCACCAAAAGATAAGAATGGCAGATATGAAGTCCAGCCAATATTTCCAGAGATATGCCTGTGTTAAAGCTCCAATGTTTTTCTATGAAAACCTACCTAACTTGGATATACTAATTTATGAATCAATGATTCCAAGCTTTCCAGATGTGCACCTTTTCTTAGAAGCTCTGTTTAGCATCTGTATCAGTGACAGCCTGTGGCTTGATGTGAGAGTTGCTGGTTTTCAGGCTTCTGTGATCCCCAACATATGTGGCAGACAGATTTGGCAGAGGGGATGATGAACACAACACTGAACATACAGTGCAAAGGTCTAGAGCAAGGGGAACTGATGTCTTGCCAAACATCCATCTGGATGAAGACATCCCAATAATGGCCGTTGGCTTTCGTAACATTCCTGGACTATTTTGCTAAAGAAACTTTTAAGGAGAAAAGCCTGATTCTCCTGACCTTGAGAGGTTAACGCCTTCACACAAAGTTGCAAGCATAGCAAAATCTCTGTTAAGGTGTTCAAAGTGTTACTGTTATGCAAGCTTTCGTCACAGTGCTTGGCCTGATGTTAAGCTATGAGTTTTGTAAGAGTGGGTCTGTCAGCTCCTATAGGACCTCAATCTTGAAGCATTCTAGTGTTACTTCAATATCAATCTAATTTTGCTGCTGGGTGAATGAGAGATGCAAAAAAAAAGCACTACTAGAAGATTGTAGTAGTTTGTAAAAAAACTAGACTCCATTACTATATTAATCTATTTTCTGTGGTTGACTTATTGTCCCAGTTACTTTTCTTCCACTTAAAGATTGATGTGGGCATGGAGCTGACATCCACCTGCGTTCCAACCCACAAATACTCGGCATCTCACAAAGATCGAGAAACTTTCAAAGCTGGATGTTAAAGAACTACAATGAAGGATGGAAATCAACAGTTGTCTAATCAGAATTGCAGAGGCGTTGATAAGAATAATCAGAGACAATAATCCTCAGACGTTTAAAGTGACTAAATAAGAACGTGAATATATTTTTCATTTGATTTCCAATAGAAATCGCTCATTTTGATATTTTGGGGTATTGCTATTTCCTCCTTGCCACTTCTCCTTTTTTTTTTTGTTTGTTTTTTATTAGATCAGGGAAAAGGATATAAATTCTTGCTAAAGTAATTTAAGACTTTTTTTGTGTTTTTTTTCTCACAACTTTTTTACCTAGGAGGTGGGAAATTGAGGGAAAATAAAGCAGGAAAGGAAAAAATGAACTCTGAATCTCAAAGTTCATTTTGGTTTTGAGATTCTTGTATGCTACAGTATGCTATAGTTACGCAGCAAATCTGGTATCCCCATTCATGTTTAATATGGATGTTTTGAACCATCTCTGAACAGGTAGATAGATGTCAACTATATTTTACTGTTCTCTGCTCCTTCAGGGAGTGCATACGTGATCTGTGTGTGTCTTACTTTTGTGTGTATACATGCCTAGCCTTAGGAAGCAATGCCTTCTTTGCTCTACTTTTGTATATTTCTTTATAATACTTTTAACTGAGTAACTTACCTTACAGGTAGCATTCTAGCAATGGGAAAAGGGAACCTCAAACTAGCCTATAAGTTGCGTTTGTATTTAATATAAATTTGAGATTTAGAATTGTTTTTATGAGAAAAGCAATTATACTTGTGGCAAGTAAAGGAAAAGTTCAATGTTCTAAACCCCTCACTGAAGAGGATAAGTGGGCAATTACAAACTCAGTGAACTATCAGTGCCTCTGACTTTTCAGAACAGCCTAAAGATCATACTAAGAGGAAAACCTGACACCTTTGCAAATTAAACTGTGGCTCAATTCTCAATTCTATTGGTGCCCAGCGACAGGACAAGGGGCAATGGGCACAAACTGGAACACAGGCAGTTCCACCTGAACATGAGGAGGAACTTCTTTACTGTGAGGGTGACAGAGCACTGGCACAGGCTGCCCAGGGAGGCTGTGGGGTCTCCTTCCCTGGAGATATTCAAAACCTGCCTGGATGCATTCCTGTGCAACCTGCTCTAGGCTAACCTGCTTTAGCAGGCGGGTTGGACTAGATGATCTCTAGAGGTCCCTTCCAACCCCTATCATTCTATGATTCTATGATTCAATAGGCGAGCACTAGGCTTAATTGCTTGCCTTAGCTGTTGTGTTAGTGTAAAAAGAAATGTCTTTGATATACTGCCATGTTTATTTGACAACAGGGACTGATTATTTGTTTGTTTTCTGTAATTATAACTGCCAGGAAAACATTCTCTTGATCTAATGTGGTGTTTTCGGTCATTAGTGGGCTCTAAATGGTGAGAAATCTTATACTTACCCATAAGAGGCTCTAATAGGATCCATGACAGTATCTTCAGCTTGATTTTGGAACTTCAGAAATATGGCTTTTGGAAACTTTGCAGAGCACTGTTGCTGAAATTTGGATACCCAGACTGCGTCCTTATGTTTCAGTGCTGCACAGTGTGCATCTTTCAAAGTTGCGAGGGGCATTCATCACCTCACAGCATGGAGCCCTAGGAGCTCAAGGACACAGTAGGTGACTATACAGAGCGCCTGAAGTGGGAGACCATGTGTTTGGTTTGTACAAGCGCAATCCTCAGAAGGGAAAACGCGGCGAGGTCACAGTCTGCTGTAGCCTTTTGCATGACTGCCTTTTTGAAGGGTGTTTTCCTGCCTTGAGTCCAAATGTCCTCTTCCATTAATAAGGACAAGCTTACATCTTCTTGTGGCTATTCTCATCCAGTCTTGCACAAGTGGGCAAGAAAGCTGGAACATTTTTCTCCTTTTCTGTTCTCTTACTAATAGCAAGAGACAGGCAGCTTGTTCTCCTACCAGATTAAGCCTTACTGCAGCTATGAGGAGTTAAAGATGGGGCTGTATGTCCTTGTACAAGCAAATAAGGGCTGTGACAATCTTATCCATTGGTATTTTAATCTTTGAAACTATTCTTCTTGCTGTAAAGAAGAACGTGAGTAATTCAAGGTGAGATGGGACCATTAGATTATTTATTCTAACCTCTTGAGTATATTAGTCCATAAATCATCACCAATTGAACTGAGTTGATGAGTTTAGCAAAAGCGTGTTGTCCAAACAGCATCTAGTTTTTGTCAAAATGACTTCTGCAATACAGAGTCTGACTTCTTCTTTAGTTTATTCCAGGTGTTAATACTCTTCACAGATACAAATTTGGGACTTAAGCTTCTTTTTGTAGTCATTAGTTTCTGTCAGAGCCAACCGCAGTCTAGTAGACAAAATGTATACTATAGGTCTTTCACTGCAAGGTATTTCCTTTAACGTCTGAATGAGTTTCTGAGATTATTCTATGATTTTATTATCTTGTACAGCCTAAAAAAAACCCCAGGAAAATAACAAAATACTTCAGTGCTAATCACCTGACTGTACACAAAGATAAAAGAGTTGCTTGGACCCCACGGTGACCCTTACTGATCCATTATCCCTCTCCTCCAACTGTGGCAAGAGTGCTGCTCAGTTGCTTGTCTGAGTCTCTTTGCAATACGGTCCACCACTTTATAGAACTCAGTTAATCTTTGTCATCTGCACAGTTTTAGCAGATGTGCTTTTTAGATCTGTAGTAAAGACTCAATCTGATTCTAGACAGTACCTCCGTTGGAGCTTGGCTTCCCACTAATTTATATTTTTTTATGTTTCTCCATTAACCAGTTCACTCTTCATATAACGTGGGCTTTGTATTGCTGTTTTTTTGAAAAATGAGGCTGTTGTACAGTACTATGTATGCTTCACAACAGCCATTATATCTGTGTAGCAACTTTGATAACCTGGTCTTGTGATTTATGAGCGTGTTTAACTAATAGCGGTGAAGCTTGATCAAAATCCCAGATCAAAGTGTTGGTATTACCTTATTTCTGTGATGAGGAAGTTAATAGGAATAAACTTATGGCCATCATAAAAAATTCAGAATTGTCGACTGTTTTAACTTGTATGTGAACGTTAGTTTCCCAGTGGGAGGTCTGTCTGCACATGCACTGTCAGAATTAATCTCATGTTTAAGAGTAGCATTGTATGGCACACATTACGGTGTTATAAGGACAGGGCTTTTACTTTGTTACGGATTTCCACATACATAAAGGTGATAAGGAACCGATTGAGCAGGAAACAATGTAAGTTTCTCTCTTAATGGTCTTTTAAGATTTGCAGGAGGGAAAGTGAATAAATTCTCGTTGAAAACCAAAATGCTGCACTGAGAAATAACTGGCCCCCCCCTCCAAGGTGGGTAAAGAGAGAGAGTGAAGTGGCAATGAGAGGCATAAAATGGTAGGACTTTGATACCAGTATAATAAAGATATGGTGAAGGAACCTCTGTAGAGTAGAACACGTTCTCAGTTTTTGTATTATATCAATGTTTCACTTCTAAATGCTTTACTAATGACAAATACACAAATAATAGATACTGAAACCTGAGCACTATACATTGTGTCTGTTGTAGATATAGCAGAACAAATCTATAACAAAGCCATAGGCTTTCTGGACTTGAAAAATCTAAGAATTGATTAATCATTAAATTGCGTATTAAACATTTATTAATCCTTAAAGTATTTATAATTAGGACATTAATATTAAGCTACCATACTGTAGCAGTGTGTGGCTGTGGTAGAAGGCATATTGATTTAATGAATTATTTATTCTTTCAATATATTCAGTGAACCTGATATGATGGACTTTCTGAAGTGGCAGCATAGTAGAATGATATGATCTCGATACAAAGCACTGATCTAAAGTTCCTTTAAATCTGGGGATGTTCACATTTAGAGTTAGGTACAGGTAGGCCTTTGGCAAGCACAGATGCAACTAAACTGAGTTCTGACATGGCAGCAATGCTGGCAGTCAAGCCCAGTTCTTTCCCACAGTGAAGTTGAGAGGATGGAAGATTATTTTGCATATATCTTCCTGGAGCTGTATGAAAATTTTCAGGCTCATTTATAGAGACTCTTTTTGTCCTGGAACAAAATTTACCTGATCCACAGGCAGACACCGATCTCTACATAGGTGGAAGAGGAGACATATATGCAGTGGCCATAGTACTTGGTGAGGACAAGGTTCCAGTATATCCCCATTACAGTAAATTGCTGTTGAAAAAACATAATCACTGCCACTGAAATACAGACACTCAAATATCATCACTTCAGTCCTAAACACAAGCATAAATGCTGCTTACTGGCAAGAGTTGAAATGCAGAGGCAAATCCTAAAAAGCAGTGGACCTGCCATATTTTGAAGTGCTGGGATCCTTGTTTGCATAGCTTTACCAAAGTAGGAAAAAAGTTAAAACCCAAAGCCTTAGACTGTAGCTAATTTAATGGTAGAGCAGGTGCTTTGTACTTTTGCAATTGCTCTGTAATGGAGAGGAAATGGGCTTTATCATTACAATATGGTAGTTTTCTAAACAGAAAATGGCACCAGTTTTGACCACTCAGCACCATCTCAACTAATGTGGTGCACTGCAATTGCATGCCTGTTTGCTGTATTACCTCTTCCTCTTTATCTCGGTTATCTGTGGGTATTCTGGAGATACCACAGTCTCTCCTTCCCTGCTGCTTTGATGGGTTTCCTGTCCCATCTATCCAGTTTGATAATGGAAGGAGGTTGCTATGTGTTTCTAAGACCTGTGCTCCCTAATAAACAGAGTGGAAGAAGCAGCTACAGCAGGCAGGCTTCTTGACCAGAAAGAGATGTCTAAGAGATGTTTTCATAATTCTTGGTCCCTGTAGCGATAAATAAAGTCCTGATGCCCTCACCTTTTGTACAGCAGACTGTCCTATGAAATGGCTGATCAAAATGAAGCTTGCCAGAAGAAAGCAACCAAGGATTTTTTGTGCTGTGGCTATCATAAAATGCTCACTACTGGCCCTGGGAAGGTAAGAGTTGACAGATTGAGACATCCTTCGTTGCACTGAAAGGAGCAGCAGTGGGGAGGAGGCACCTTTGCCCTGCCAGGTTACCAGTGCCAACCTTCTTTTATAGGTCTGACTGTGTGCAAACTAGGTTGACAGTGATAATACCTAAAGGGAAAACCAATACACGCTGCAGAGCCTTTTCTTAGTCAAAAGAGGCAACTTCCCAGTGTGAGATTTTGTAGAATCTCTTTATAAAGCTGCACATGAATGAACACTATTGAATGTGTTTAATGCTCCTAGTTTTTCTGTGTGAATTTGAACAAGAAGAGACTAAAATCTTCCCTGTTAAAAGATGAGAAAAAGCCTCCAGGAAGCCATTTGCTGCTACTGTAATAAACATTCATTATTAACACTACATTGTGAACTAAGAACAAAGCTATTTTGCTGGTAGGACAGACCTGCTGTGTGTTGCTCTGAAGAACATTAGTGACATGCTGCAGCAACTATTGATATTCAGCAAGAAATTCTTTGCTACTCCTTCAAATTTACCCTTGTTAGGAATAGAAATAATCACTTTTTGTATTATTTGTTTGAAGATGCTGAGTTATTTGGCCTAGTAGGAGCACTACAAACAGTGTTTTATTGCCTGTCCAGTTCAGACCACTTAATGGCCCCAAGCAGGTTTCTTTAATATCTTTGTAGCAGCCCAGTGGGTATACCAATATACTTAATAGAACTGTTCAATAGCTAACATATGAGTGGCAAGGGCATCATGAGCAATCAAGCCTATTTATAAAGGACTTCATCTGTTTATGTGAATAACTTTACTGCTGTGTGAGTTCACGAGTTTGCATTAGTCCCCACTGAGCTTTCCTGCAGGACTGGAAAGTGCATTCATTTGGTGCTGGAGAATCAGGAGGTGAGAACACGCTCTCTGAGTCTCTGTTGGCAGTTAACACTGGGTTCTTCTGTAACTTGCCTGGAAATGTCAACAAAATAGCCATCTTACTGGAACTTACATTGCAGCAATATTGATTATATAATGGATAAATCAAATAGTGGGCTCCAAATCAGACGAACAGTTTTGTGAGCAAGGGAATGAAGGAAACCTGGTTGGGGTTTTTTTGTTTTTTTGTTTTTTTTTGTGGATGTGTTATCTGTGCCAGGGGTATAGGCTGCATCACTGAGGTTAGATTCTCAGAAGTCTAACAAAAAGGGAACCCATGCTACCTTCTTTCTCGCAATGCGAACTCTAATGTTTTTTTTTCTTTGGCTGCCCCTCCTCGTGAGGCAATGAACACTGAAGTTTGCACTACCCTGTCAGTTTTGATCAGAATTGGTCTAGAAAATTTGCATGAAGAGGGAAACAAACACACACAGATTTATATTCATAGAAATAAGCAGTGGAAGTATTAGTTACCTGTAAATTCATTTAGCTCTAAGAAAATCTCTGTCTCAGCTAAAAAAGTTGTAATGCCAAGAAGGAATGCAGGCTGCTGGTCAGGGATCCAATCTTTCAAAAGTAAAGCCTATTGGATACTATCTGTTCAATTAAACTACTGAGCGCTCTAGTGCTTGAATGAATCTGGAATTCTTATCCTAGAAGGTCCCTCTCCTGTTTGGTGCCTGAGATGCCTCAGGTACCTTTCTCTGTCTCTTTCTGAGAAACAAAGGGGCGTTGATATCTATGTGCTTTTTAATCTACACTGACAAGAACCACTCTTGTTTTATATGGGATGTGCTTGTTCATGTGGGATTTTGCTTCCTTGGTCCTAGGTATTAGGTATAAAACATCACCAGATCTGGTGGTAGGGAATCCTGGTAGGGAATTAGGTGATTTTTCTTCTCTTCATGCCTAACATTTCTAGACTTAAATACCATCAAATTCCTTATTTAGCCAGTCCTGGCTTGAGTCTGGCTTCACAGTCACTGTAAGACATTGCAGTAAACTTTGTCAATTACATAACTGAAAAATAAGACACACATGATCTCACTTTCATTTCTCTGACTGACACGTAGTGACTACATGGCATATGTGAGCATGAAAAAAATATGAATTTTTGGTTGGGGCGCCTGCAATCTGCCTCACAGCTTCTTATACCTGGGGGAATCCCTTTTGTAACCTTATCTCACTGTTCCACTGACCTGAAACAGAGTTGCCTCCTCAATGTTTGTATCATCAACATCATGTACCTTTTTCTCAGAATAATGCTGCCAGCAGAGATCTGTGAGACAGAACAGTAAGGACATTGATAGAACTCAGCTTTTTGAAAAGAATTCTAACAAATTATTATAGGAAGAGTAATCAATAAGTTCACTTCTCTTTCATAAACCAGCCATTGACGCAGAAAATAACTCATCTTGAAAATTACGTGTTACATTTCAAGGCTCGTTATGTAAAAGAGTCTTAGAGTGTATTAAAAAGTCTCTGTTCAATGGCACACAGTGACAACCATCTGAGTTATTTGAGTGCAAAAATACTTATTATACATTGTTTATGTTCAAAGTTAATAAGATAATGTATGTCAGTTTAGTGGAAAATGAAGTAGCCTAACTTGAGACCCTTTTAGAGCGGGGAGAAGAGAGAGCATGTAGTCTCTCCTATAGGGTATATGATGAATTAAGACAAAAAGATGAAGGTGCGTCATACATGCGTACATGAGGACATCGGGAAGTCTTGCCTGGGGGATCAGCTTGAATATATACAAAAGGTGCTGAGGCAGAGGCCTGTGCAGTGAACTGCCCTCTCCCTGCCCAGGCTTGCTACATGCCTTTAGGAAGCCTGTGAGGAGAGCAGGAGAGAATGAGGTATGGCTAAAATCTCGTGAGTGTTTGCAGGTGGTGTTTATAGACAAGCATTGTGGTCCCGTCAAAGATAAAGAACTTTTCCATTGATTTCTTTGCAAGTCAGGTCCTATTTGTTTTCTCAGTTCTTTGTAAAATACAGCTTTGATCTGGGTTCTGAAGTCCAATTTTTTTCCTTGGCTTCACCGTCAGCATGTCCTAAAAAGTTGTTGGTATGGGAAGTTTTACTGGATTTGCCTTTCTATGTTCTTTCTAGAAAATACAAGATGATAACTGTCATTTCTTATGATGTGTTTGATTTCCACTTTTTCTTGTCTACCTCATCGTTGTAAGTCAGGAGCTGCATATCCTGAGTGCTCTGGAGTTGATTTTGGTGGTGTCTAGCTGACAACTCAAGAAAAAAGGGCTGTGATATTCCATTGCCAGTCAGCAGAAATGTATTCATTCTATCACATAAATTGTGTTCTGAATTGCTTAAAATCCTATAATTTAATTTCAGTGTGGACTTGTTTCTATACTGATAACACTGGATCTGTTTTGGCTTGGTATAGGGCTACAGACTTCTGTAAAGGTACTCCCAATCTTAGTCTTTCAGCAGTTCACTGTTCTGGTCTTCAGCTTGAACAGCCTTTCAGCAGGGCTTTTTACTTCCATATGAGGGCTAACAGCCATCTTGGATGTTGGTGGAAGTTAATCAGAATGCAATCTCAGGAAAAATATGCCCAGATTACCACCAGCAGAGCAACACACAGCTATATAAGCTTTTCTGTACTGTCCTGCTTGTCTCTGCCAACTGTGGGCCTCATCCCTCTCAGAAAAGCATATATGTATTTTGCAGGCATAAGTAGATTGATGGCAGTTAGACGAGCTGTTCTGCTTCCTGGATATCTGGTCATGCCACCTAGCAACACTGAAATGAATGCATCTCATATGGCGCTCTCCAAGCTGTATTTAAACTTGTTAACAAGAATACTCTGAAATTTAATACATCTGCGAAACTGCCAGAACTGTACTGAAACTTGTTTCTATGGTATTTTCCTTCCTGGCTTCATTTATGACGTCTAAAGGGATGTCAACATGGCGCAAACCATGCAAGTAGCTGGTCTTGCAGAACTTGCTTCTATTATGGCCAAACTTTCATTAATTTCCAAGATAGCTACTTTTAAAGCTAGCTGAGTATTTTAACTTAGAGCAGATACTAGCCAGTAGCCATTGCAGCATAAACAACTTGTTCAGATATGAGGGATGCTGTGGCTGTCAAACATAGAAGTACTTGTTGATGGATGACTCCAAGTAACAGTGAAATAAAATTGAAATCCTAAAAGCTCAGACCTTTTGCTGTCCAACATTTGCAGTTTTTTTACAGTTGCCTTTTGCACTTAAGTGTAGTTCAATGAGTCCTAACTTACAAAAAAAAATAGTTGCAGCTATTTCTAGTTCTCTCTATTTATTGTCAGTTCTCTCTTCTTATCTGCAATTATTAGTCGGGGAATTTCTACAGGAATTGTAATGGAGAGAAATTTTCTTTACTCATCAACAAACATTTCCGCTGACTGATTTTCTTGTGTGTATTTGACTATTAGAACAGAAGTAAAAGTCTGAGGATGACTTTATATTTACCAGAAATGCCTTTTTGTCATTCTGGCTTATGAGACGTTCACTCTTTTCTTTCATGAAACTTACTATACCTCTGCATGGACAATGTCACAAACCATCCCTGTGCAAAGTCTAAACACTGTGGAAGAGCTTCTGTGAGGTTTGGCTTTAAAAAAATGTTCTTGTGGACATATATTTCTGTTTCTAAGTCTTTCCAAGTATCTAAAATATGCTGCAGATAATGAAAACGAGGAATCCTTATGACAAAAATGAAATCTTGCTGTTAAAACAAAAAAATCCCATGGCACTGTTAGATATCAGGACCAAACTGGTAACATTCTATGGTGAGATAAACTATCTTGGTGGATGAGGGGAGAGCAGTGGATGTTCTTTGTCTCAATTTTAGTAAGGCTTTCAAGACTGTCTCCCATAACATCCTCATACACAAGCTGATGAAATAGGGACTAGATAGGCAGACAGCAAGGTGGATTGCAAAAAGGGTGAACTGCCAGGCATAGAAGGTTGTAATCAGAGGCACAAAGTCTATTTGGAGGCTGTTTACTAATGGAACACTCCAAGGGTCAATACTAGGTCCAATAGTATTTAACCTCTTCACTGATGACCTGGAGGGAGTGCACCCTCAGCAAGCTTGTTGATGATACAAAATTAGGAGGAGTGGCCAATACAGCAAATGGTCACATTGCCATTCAGAGGGACCTTACAGGCTGGAGCAATGGGCTGCCGTGAGCTTCATGAAGTTCAGCAAAGGGAAATGCAAAGTTCTGCACCTGGAGAGTAATAATCCCACGCACCAGTACAGACTGGGGGCCAACTGGCTGGAAATCAGCTTTGCAGAGAAGGGCCTACAGGTCTCAGTGAACAAGAAACTGAACATAAACCAGCAATGTGCACTTGCAGCAAAGAA
This sequence comes from Steatornis caripensis, assembly GCA_013398225.1. Classification (NCBI taxonomy): domain Eukaryota; kingdom Metazoa; phylum Chordata; class Aves; order Caprimulgiformes; family Steatornithidae; genus Steatornis; species Steatornis caripensis. The sequence continues at coordinate 295,665 of VZSC01016090.1, read as the reverse complement.
AGCCAACGGTGTCCTGGGCTCCATTAAGAAGAGAGTTGCTGGCAGGTTGAGGGTGGTGATCCTTCCCCTCTACTCAGCACTGGTGAGGCCGCATATTGGAGTTCTTAATCCAGTTCTGTGCTCCCTAGTGTAAGAAAGACATGGAGTTATTGGAATGAGCCCAGTGTAGGGCCGCAAAGAGATGATCAAGGACTGACTTGTCTCTCAATGGTGAGAGACTGACAGAGCTGAGATTATTTAGCACAAAGAAGACTTGGGGCAGGGAAATTTTATCACTGCTTACAAATGTCTGATGGAAAGGTATAATGAAGACAGAGCATGAGTCTTCTCAGTAGTGCCCAGTGGCAACACAAGATGCAACAAACACAAGTTGAAACACAGGAAATTCTTTCAGAATGTAAGAAAAAACTTCCACTGTGATGGAGGTTGAACACTGGTCCAGGTTGCATGGAGAGATTGCAGAGTCTCCATCCTTCAAGATATTCAAAACCCAACTGGACACAGTTCCAGGACAACCTGCTCTAGGTGATCGTGCTTTGAGCAGGGAGTTGTATTAGATGATCTCCAGAGGTCCCTTACAACCTCAACCATTCTGTGACTCTGTATGCACCAGCTCCCTAAAGTAAGGCAATATTGGCCACTCACCTTGCAGGCCAATCTCTTCCTTCCAGTCAGTTGCAGCTTTCATGCATCAGTTTTATAAATTGAGATGTTAGCACCTATTATGTGTAGAGTTTTTGGACATTTCACATTATCAGGTCCTGTCTTCTCATGGTTTGCTAAATTCCTGCTGCCTTGCTGCATAAAAAGAATAGCTAATGTCCTGTGAATATATCTTTAATAAGGCTGCTTGGTCTCATGGGGCTCTCCAGGTTCTCCAGAGAGATCTTGGCTTGAGAATGAGACTGCCTTTTTCATCTCATCTAGCAGGACTAAATAACAACACGGTTTCAAAAGGTAGAAGGAGAATTTCCCGTTTTTTAAGGAAGACATTGGCCTGCTAAGGTGGCATGGTCTTGTGGATCTTCCCCTTCTTTCCCTCATCTCTGCTCTGGACTCTCAGCCAAGACTTCACCCTTCTCCCTCCCTCTTCTTTTTTTTCTATCACACGTACAACATTCCTGACTGATGAATACCAGAAAGCAGCCTACAATGCTTGTGAACAGCTCATGAGTGAGAAAACTGAAATATGACAGAAATGGTAAAATGGCATACAGACAAATCAATATATTCTGTTAATTTGTATTTTTATTTCACACATTATGAATCAGAATAGCTCCTTGAGCAACACATTTAATGATTTAGTGCTTTATTATGTACATTCTGGTCACACTGGCAATGGTTCCAATGGTTAGCACATTGTCTGAAAATCCAGGGTACAGGAAAGAAATTTGACTGACAATTCTCTGTAATTGTCTCAGATGTTCTAAAGAATCATGGACTTTTACCTGCGGCTTTATTCTGCAGCTAAAAAGAGACAATAAATGAAATAGTTTTAATGACATTAAATAAGCCTGCGTTTCACTTGGTATCTGCCTGGACTCAAAGGCAAGGTAAAGCACCCTACATCTGAATGTACTATATACTGTTCAGGATGAATTGTGATTTACTCTTATTAGGCTGCAATAAGCAGTCCTGTAAACTAGTATGAAGACAACATTGTTGGTGCTCTCAAAAGAGCAAGTACCTGTCCCATAACTAGCACTGTAACTGGCTTCTACAGCTTAAACTACAAAATGCAATAGTGATGTCTTTTCCCTTTAATTAAAGTTTGAACAGAATGATAGGCTGGCCTGTTCTTGTCCCAGTTACTAAAGTATCCTATTAGCAGGTACTGTTGGAGAGTTCAGTAACTAAAAAGGACACAGATATTTTTCTAACTTTCTGAAGAAATGTTCTAAAAATAAGAATGTATTCACTGTCTTTCTGCCTATTTCATTTCAAATGCGTCAAAGAGCTGGGAGTTCATATCGACATCTGTTGGCTTCAAAGGCAAAGTTTTGGTGCAGGACACAGATGACGAACAGAATTAAGAACGTGTTTCTCCTTGAAAGACTGTGTAGCCCACCAGTCCATCTTTCAACTAGGATTAATTCTCCCCATACTTTTCAACACAGTGCTTGTTGTGGGAATACTTGTTCCAAAAGAGGATAGAGCAGGACATCCTCATTAGCTGACCACCATGAGACATCAGATAGATCTTTTCTACCTTTGTCTGTGCTGATCAATATAGCAAAAGTTCCCCTGGATAGAATTTTGTCATGAAAGAGTCTTTGTTTTGAGTACCCAGAGAGCTGAGCAAATCTATAACTATGTGTAGATGTTTGAGGAAAGCACAGTTTGAGTGTCTGAGAGACTGTGTCACTGCAATGCAGTGAGTTGCAATTGGCTTTGCTTTTTATTGATCAAGGCCAGCATCTCTCTCAAAATGTCAAGGGCCAGTTTTCCCCTGGAATTTATCATTGCTGCTCCCACTCCCTTCTACAGAGGCTCCCATTTGCACTGTCTTCTAATCAGATTCCTCTACCCCTGTGGTCCCTGAACAGCTTTAATGTCACACTCTATGCTAGAAGCAGTGGAAAAGCACACATTGAAAGCATGATCCCAGTACTATGATGCCCTATTCCGAATAGAGAATCAACTTACCAAGGCATAGACATATATTCATTTAGCTTCTGGTGGCTAAAGATGTAACAGCCCTTTATCCTCACCAAAATTTGTTTGCAGTTGTCCCTTTACTGAAATGTATCACCTCTTTTGGCCTATCAGCAAAAGGGAATTTCCAAGTCTTCCTTGTCTGATTCAGTGCAAACTTCACCAGCTTAATTTAAATCGTTGGGAGAGATGATTTGAGTTAAGCTGTGATACTTGCATGGCTTGAGTTGCTGCAGCCATTTGCTGATCAAATGTCTGCCTGCATCTAAACTGATGCTTGAGAAGATGAGTTGTGCCAATCACAACCTCTGCTAACGCACTCCGGGCTTCAAAGTTAGTCCTCAAACCATCCTGAAAATGTATTTATCCTGCAAGAAACTTAAGTTTGAACTTTCTGTTCATCTATTCATCTTAAATATAGCATTCCTTTCCAGAATGTTGAAAAATTGCTTTCTTGAACGTAGTTCGGGTGAGAGCAAAAGGTCACATAGGAAACAGACTGAGAGGAGAAAGGGAGTCTTTTTATACCACATGGTCGCTTTAAAATAAAAAGCATTTTTTACAAAGAGGCTGTTGAAGGAAGTTTGGAGACGTTTGTTTCTTCAAGTGCTATAAGTGAAGAAAGAATAATTATATATATAATTGAAAATGGGTTTTTCCTATCTCTAAAGAAATTTCTGTACATCATTATTATTGAGATATTGAAATTAATACCTTTCCTAATTCAAAGGTTATGGAAATGTGTTTAGCCCAGCTGAATTTCTGTTGTAATAGTTAAGCCAAGAATTGTCAAAAATAGGAATATGTAGTTGGATAAATTCCTGCAGTATTGAGCATCCGGTAACTCCCACGGAAGAAAATGGAAGCAGGCACTTGCTCATAGTTTTGAAAATCACTTATTTGGATGTCTGTGTTGGGAGCAAGCATTGCATCAAAATGTCATGCTTTTTAGAGTCTTGGTTTAACTGTTGAAGTGCTGTTCTTGCCCCTTATTTTGTGAACGTTTCCACAAACTGTCTTGAGCTTTTCCCAGCAAGTATCTCCTCAAAGATGTCATCTGTATTGGTCTTACATAATCACTAGTAACCCATATAAATGTGTGCCTAAAGTCCAACTGAAGCATAGTAAAACCTATCTATATTCAAAATGTGAGTGTACACGACAGAAGGAAACTAACACAATAACATATTGCTGGCTGTTGATTCTAACACTCTTCCCACACAATGATTTAGTGAGAAGAGCTACCTTATAAGACTGTGTCACTATCAATCTGGCCACACTGTGGAAAAGCAAGTAACCAATCCTAAAGGGTCTAAGGCACAGTCATTTGTCATCCCTAAAGCGAGTAAAATGTCATGATGAGGTGCAGAACTTCCCAGTAAGTTAAAATGAGCAAACATGCATCTCAGTATACAATATAGCACAAACCCCTAGAGAGGGAGGAATCATTCTCACTGGTGCTGACAGTGCTTGGAAAGATAAACAAGGAAAATGTTGAAACTTTGATTTTACCCATTTTTATCCCATATTATTGATTGATCTTGCAAGCAAAGGCTAAGAGTCTCCATGTTTTAACGAAACACAGAAATACTAATCTATGTTGGGTGAACACCAGCCTTATCAGATGTTAATTTAAGTTGTTCTATATATTTCAAGCACAAAATTTAAAGTCATACGATTTGCAATCTTTGCAAAATAAAGATAGCTAGAAGAAGCAGTTCGGTTCCATGGAAACAGAGAAATCCACATAATTTTGTTTTGTCCTACTATAGAATTAAATGAAAATTTCTCAAAACATATCTCTCTTCTCCTGTGTTTTTCTGAGACTCTACACATGCCCCAGTGATTTGGGCAGATATCTGTGTGTGGACAATTCATGTTCTCCCAGGTTCAGTAAATGCTCTGCAAGCAAGACTACCTAGGCTACCCTCCTTTCTTGGCAAGGTGGAGGGAAAGTTGAGTCTGCTTAGCTGTCACTCAGCCAGATTTCTCAAGCCTGCAGTATGTCTTGTGTGGCAGTGGTCAGAGGTCCTACGTTGTGGGAAGAAGGCTGTTGTTGAACAGAAATGCTACCACGGACTAGAGAAACCATCCTAACAACACTGTTAGTGACACTAGGACATCTCTCTGAAGCATTTCTGTTTCAAAAGATAACTGTCAGGGCATTTTTGGGTTTTGACTTGATGGAGAATTATACTGTAGCTTAAATTTTTCTCTCACTTATATGTCTTAGTAGTGCTGAATCATAAAACGTGGAAACTAGAAGTAGCACCTTGTACTTGCCCATGCCTTCCATATGCTGAAGAAGTTACATTTGCTTCTGATCCTGTTTAAAGTTTAAAGGATTATCTGTGCACCCCCAGAATGCAAATTTGGCTAAGTACTGATGCATCTCTAAAGTGTTTGCAAGGATGAGGTCAATGCTGGTTAGGAAAACCAGAGACTGATAATCACCTCTGTTAAGGACTTCATTTATTCTAGTGCTATAACATGTTCCTATCACTCATTTGTCATAGCCATTGCCAATAACGTGTAATACAACCGTGTATGTTATTGGATGCAACTTGCTTTCACAAAGGAGGAGCTTGTACAAAGCAGACAAAACTCTTGAAGGCAGAATGTAGGCATATGGAATAACAATTGCTGTGTCTTCAATGAAACCAGTGTTAGAAATAGATTTCAGCAGATGACAGTTCTGCCGGCTGTTTCGGTATGGGTCAGACTCTCTCTCTCTGTGTAAGATTGTCTGCATCTTGTAATAGTGATAGTGTTATGCTCTGTTCTGTATGAAATACCTGTCTTTTCAATGTTACAGCTATACAAATTGGATCAAACTGCTTTAATTTCCTTTGCTCTGCATGCTTCATACTCTCTTGACAGTCAATGTAAAACACCTGTTTTTAATGGTCTGGATATGGTGTCGTAAAAAGAGTTGTTTAGAGTTGTCATTAGAAACAGATGTTAAAATGAATTGTCGGTGGTTAATCCATTTCTTACGATGATTAAACTACTGGCGACACTGAAACCAAGACTAATGGGTATGATATTGAGAAGTGGCATATCCTTCGCTGTCTCTGTTAATGACCTAAAATCCTGATCTGATATCACCCTTGATTTAGGAAATGCTTAGTGGAAATTTCGGACAACATATCACTGAATCACTGAATGATTGAGGATGAATCATAGAATCATAGAATGGTTTATCATGAAAGGGACCTCTAGAGATCATCTGGTTCAATATCACTGTAGGGCCACCGACAGCCAGGTGCTAAGGGCTGTGTCCAGACTGGCTTATGAACATCTCTAAGGAGGGAGACTCCACCACCTCTCTGGGCAACCCTCATGGTGAAAAAGTGATTCATGGTGTTCAGGGAGAACCTCATGCGTTTCACTTTGTGCCTGTTGCCTCTTGTCCTGTCACTGCATCCCACTGTAAAGAGCCTGTTTCTGTCTTCTTTACAGCCTCCCTTCATTTATTTTTACACATTGATAAGATCCCGCTGAATCCTCTCTTCTCCAGGCTGAACAGTCCCAGCTCTCCCAGCCTTTCTTCATAGTAGAGATGCTCTGGTCTCCCTTAATCTTTAATCTCCCTTAATAACAGTGGCAGTTTGCTGGACTCCCTCCAGTATGTCCATCTCTCTCTTGTACTGAGGAGCCCAGAACTGGACCCAGCACTCCAGGTGTGGCCTCACAAGTGCTAAGTAGAGGGCAAGGATCACCTCCCTTGACCTGCTAGCAGTACTTTGCCTAATGCAGTCCAGGATACTATTTGCCACCTTTGCAGCAAAGGCACATTGCTGGCTTGTGTTCAACCTGGTGTTCAACAGGACCCCAAGTCTTTTTCTGCAAAGCTGCATCTGAAAGAAGAAAAAGGCCATCTGTATTTGAATTGTGTTTTGCTATTGTTCTCTTTTGTTGCTTTGATGTGAGGATGTCAGGTATAATTTAAGGGGCCTTGTTTTGTTTAGTAAAGAAAACAGTTTCCTTTTTTACGTCTCAGTCATTACATACACTACCATTAAAGAAAATTCCAGTTGAAAGGCCAACACCATATCCATTTTATCGAAGGAGATAGCGTAAGATTCTTTAACATAATTGGTTTCAGAAATGGTTTGGGTTGTCTTATAAATGAAAACTATAACCTGCCCTAAAATTAAAAAATGAAAGCTGTACGAGAGGAATTGTACATTTTGATTTTTCTATGTCACAGTGTGTGATTTGTTAGCATTTGCATTCCTATTGAGTCAGGACGATGAAAGACCTATAGAGCACTATACAACAAAAAGCATAACCAAGTCAAAATGCCCTTCTTCAGAGTAGCTACATTATATTTTGAAATACTTCAACAGGGGCAAGGTCTTTCCAGGTCAAGAACACTGTGTGAATAAATGTTGAGAAATCCTAATGTCATTTGTTAATCCAAGAAGGTCTTCAAGAAGAAAAGAACCAAAACATTGAGCAGAAGCATAGCTGCCATACTGTTTGATATCATCAGCCCTCACCTTAGTAATGCTTTTGCTATTGATGAAAAAACTCTATCTGTCTGCTATTACTCTGGTGGCTCTGGGAAAAAAAGCACCGTAGCTCAGGGTATTACCTCAATTCAAAGGTGGAGTCCAGTCTCAGGCAGGAAGGAAAGAAGTCGTGGGGAATGACAAATTTGTCTTTCAACTTCAGGGAAAAAAAGCTGTAAATACTGCTTCTGGAGTGCTGAGGAAATGTCTGAATTTGGTTTATTTTTAGTGCAAGTGCTACAGGACTGCACAGCGGCTAGGTAGAAATAGGAAAATTAATAGAAACTGGTTTTGGTTGAACAATGAAAAAGGTGGCTATTATGGACATCTGATGAGCTGGTGACAGGGAAATGAATATAGGATGGATTTGGGAGACGGAGTGCAGAGGAAATGGAAAAAACCCGACTGGACTTAAGGTTGTAGATAAGGCATAAATTTGAGGCTACAGGGATTTCAATGCATGTTCAGCTATAACGTGCAAGAGTTCAGAAGAGCTTGACACGCAGAAAGATGATACATTTTTAGTGGGGGTTGAGAGATCAATTGCACATAGAGAAAATGCTTAATTCTGAGTGAAAATAAACTGATGAAGTGCTACTCATAACTTGACATAGTCCTGTGTGGTGTTGCATGTGAAAGGGTCTATTTTAATCCAATTTGCTGAGGTTATTTGTGTCAAAGGTAATTGCTTTATTTATGCCAGTGAAGCATTTCTAGAACCATCTGCTTGGATTATGTTTTAATGCCAAGTGGGAAGTATGAAGACACCACTATTTACAGACTCAAGATTTATAGTCTGTTAAGGTCAATACAAGTTGCAGTGACCTTAGCTGTTCTCGAGATTGGGTCTCTACCCATTAGAATCAAGCAGTCAGCATATTTGCTTAAATTCTGCCTCAGTGCAGGTGCTTATACTAGATCATACTTAAAGGTTGTTCCAGTGCAACATTTCTGTGAAAACTTATCATTCCTAAAGGAATGAATTGGATAAAGGATAAAAGAGGCAGGCTGAGTCACATCCTTTCATAGGATGTCCTTTCCTAAAATCTGCAGAAAGAGAAAGAAAAAAGAGGAGAGTGGAAATAAAATAATTGTCCTAGGGGACATACTAAAAATGTTAAATATAGTCACTCCTGGTGTAGGCACAGAAAATTAATTCCGGCGTGTTGCCAATATTCTAGTCACTCTGGGATTAAATCAGAGCAAGTGTGAAGTTATTCTAATATGAGCATGCAGTCAGAATCCATCCTTTTTTTTTTTTTTTTTATTTTGGTGTACAATAAAACATAGTGCAAACTAAGCACTTCTACTTCCCCGTTCTTTGCAAGACTACAAATGTGTTAGGCAGGGTTCTCTAAGTGTCTAATTTATTTTCTGGATCATTAGTAGAGAGACTAAGTAGATGCACTAGACTAGTACAGGCTGGGGGTAGACCTGCTGGAGAGCAGCTCTGCGGAGAAGGACCTGGGAGTCCTGGTGGACAACAGGCTCACCATGAGCCAGCAGTGTGCCCTTTGGCCAGGAAGGCCAATGGCATCCTGG
>VZSC01016090.1:266199-286719 GCA_013398225.1 Steatornis caripensis | reverse complement strand
ACATGAGGAGGAACTTCCTTACTGTGAGAGTAACAGAGCACTGGCACAGGCTGCTCAGAGAGGTTGTGGAGTCTCCTTCTCTGGAGATATTCAAAACCCACCTGGACACGTTCCTGTGCACCTTGCTCTGGGGCACCTGCTTTAGCAGGGGGGTTGGGCTGGGTGATCTCCAGAGGTCCCTTCCTACCCCTACTATTCTGTGATTTTGTGATTCTGTGACTGGCTATGAAGTGTCGGCCAAGTTTCTAGGGCTATGCCGCGTTACCTGACCTACATACTGCTGCTGTTCCGGGCCATGTAAGTTGGCTCAACTTCCCTGTTTTATCTATGTGATACTATTTTCTTTAAAGTCACAGTGCAAATGAGGTTTTTTAAAGTGCTCAAGAACTGTATTACTGAGTGTTAAAGTTATGATTGTTAAAATATTAGAAATGAATTCTTATGGCCCAAAGGGTGACCACAGCCAGGGAAAAATTCCAGTCGTCACAACCAATTGTTTAAGACTCAAAACGTGAGAAGAGTAGTTAGACCAATGCTGCCCCTTTCTTAGTCATAATTTTCTGTTCAGTACAGGATTTAAAATAGTTTCATATATACTGAAAAACTTGTATCCTGAAGAGTTGTTTTCTATGTTTGCTACTTACAGCACATTTCCTTGTACTTTAAGACTCAAATCAAAATGAAAAGAATTTGACCTAAAAATGCTGAACGGTAGTTCTGAAGGTTTCACTGTGTTATGACCCAGCAACAGTAACATTAAATTCAAAGACTTTCTTATGGTGAAGTAGCCATGGCATGCACTTGTAAAGAAAATTTAACACCGAAAAGATTTGCATGAGTTATTTTGTCATGTCAAATGTGTTTCTTTAGCATGTAATTTAGCATCAGAATTCTCTTGATTTATGTGCCTCTGATGCTCAGTGTGAGATAGTATGTTGTTCAAATGGTAGACAGAGATGATATTCATGTGGGCTTTAGAGATGATGCGACTTGTTTCACGGATGGTATCTGAGCAGAGGATAAGCCACAAATAACTGTGAATGTCCACTTTGGAACAGTGAACATCCACGCCTTCTTGCAATCCCTGCCATTTTATTCCAGCATCCAAAACTGAGGTGAGATCTGCTATTCAGTGTTCAGCTTTATATTTTAAAAGTATCTGCCTAAAGAACTTTCAAGTTATGACAGTGAAAAGAAAGGAGAAAAAAACCCAATAATGCACAGCCCTGAAGTAAATCAAGTTATCTTTAGCTTATTCCTGGAGTTTCTTTTTCAGCAAGTTTTCTGAGATGCTGTTTTCTGGGAAGTCTTTACCTTTTACATTCAATGTAATTTCGTTTATTGTTCAAAAAATTCAGACTTTGTAGGATCAAACTCAGGCTCTGTATGTGTGTGGAGAGAAAAGATAATAGGGATAGAATTGGCCCAGTTCTCATTTATTGCAAAGAAAGAAGCATCAGGGCAGAAATAAGGTAAATTTACATTTGTAAATATAAACCAGAAAGATGTTATTGACTTTATAAGTAATTGTATGAGAGTCAGACTAGGATAGTTTTAAAGAAAGTTAAAACTTTTTTGGGACGGGTGGTGGGTCGTAGAAGAGGCTGTACAAACTTCATGCTCCTAGCATTAAACATCACTTTAGGGGAATCCTTGCTAAAGTCCTCGTGGATTGAGGTACTGCCTGCAGCAGTAGGTAACTGTATCACAGTGTAGTTACTTGTCTGTAGCAATAGAAATAGTGCACATCACAAGAGAAAACTTACTGTGTGCAGTAAAGAAAAATTCAGCTCAGCTTCTAGTCCCAGGAGTCAGAATTTGAAAACGTACTGCATAGAACCTCCATCTTATGTACCATCTTGTGATTGTTTAACATAGACGAATGTATTTGATGGATCATTGATGCTTGGGCCAGCCGAATAATGATCAGGGAGTTATTGAAATTTACTCTGGGTAAGAGCTGTTGGCTGATTTTCGTTAGAGATTTCAAATGACCTGATATTTTTCTGTCTTGTTAAGCATAGACACTAGAGCAATCAATTTCCTAATCTTTCTCTTGAAAAAATGATAATGTACTACACATACAAATAAAAATAGAAATTTCACTTCTTTTTAACAAGGTTACTCTCCTGCTGCTCATATTCCTACTCTTTGTTGAGAAACATTCACCTCGAATTATGCACTGCCTCTGAAAGAATGTTGTGCCATAGCCATATCACATATTTGTGTGTACTGCTTAAATTTCCTGTAATGTTTTCCGTGAGTAAGCAGTACAAATGCTAATCTAATGTAATGACAAAAGAGGCACCTACAATGTTATGATATGACCTCTAATGGATGTGAAGGGTTCCTAGCACTAACAGTGTCTGTGGGACTCCAAATTAATCTTAAACTGTTTGAGAACAGATATTAATCTAAAGTTTTAGTCATTTGTATCTATAAGCCTGGCTATTATCTTCTATGGTTTGCTCTACTGCTGCCATCAGAAACCCCAATCCTATTGAAATCTGCAGGAATTTGCAATTAACTTGGGCAGAGTCAGAGGACAGGCAGCACACTGCGTCTTTTCAGTTCTGATTTTCCCTGAGTTTCAAACTCTGTTTGATCAAGAGACGTTTCAGTATGTCCTGTTGTATTTCATCTGCTTTCCGTTTCTATTTAGCTACAAAATCTAAAGTCCTTTGAATACTGTCCTGGGTGTGGATGTCAATTGAGCAAAGCAAGTGGTTCATCCCCTATGTAACCTATTTGTTTCCGGAAAGTCCCAGCCTGCAAGGCTTTCCCTGGCCTACTACAATGCTTTTCTAGTAACAGTCCATCATATATAATAAAGAAACATTGAGGGTTTCTTAAACCTGTATGAGGTGGAGGTACGGCGATTCATTAATCTAGGTCCTCTCTGACTGCAACATGGATTTATCTGAGCACAGTACAAGCTATAATTGGCTGGCTTGTTTTAATATAACGTAGTGCATTTTTCATTTGCTTGGAATATGTCTTTGAAACACACACACACAAAATTGCTCTTTGGCCAAACTCATCTTTGTCTCAATCAGTTTGCAGACAGACAGAGGCAAAGTTCTGTTGCAGTTGTATCAGAAAAGATCTGTCTCAGTTCTGGTAAAAGTGAACTGTCAAAGCAAAAAAGCAGTGAAGAAATACGATGACTGCTGTCAGCATCTGGTACGGTATCAGTGTGCTTTGTCTCACGGGAGGATAAAAGGCTGTTTGGTAATGATGTAGCGATGAGCTTAAGAAGAAAACAGAGTAAATACTTTTGGCAGCTGATCAATAGTACTAACTGGAAGATACTAAGCGAGCTGTGTAAAGCAGGCACATCATGAATAACTGGCACATCATCATATACAAATTTGTTTCTGCAATTTAAAAACCATGGGTAACTTAAGATGCCTTTGCTTTGACATGAAGTGAGAGTACTTTTGACCTATTTGTCCATTTTGACCTAATTTGTCTGTTGATGGTACAGGAGAACTGACAAATTTTCATCTCTGTCTGGAAAAGGCTTTTGCAGAAACACATGCAAAAGCTAAAACATGCCAATGGTATGCTTAATATAAAGAGGAGATGAAAGTGCCACACTTCCTTTTCAACCCTTCTCTTGGTAAAGACCAAAGCCAGCTAGAAGGTTTGATAATGTTATAATTCCTTTAACTGGGCATCTGAATGGGGAACTAACCAAGAAAAACTGCTTAAAATAGTCCTTATACCATACTCTTTAGATGTAGCATGCCTCCAAACCAGGATCCCAGGAACCAGCTGTGTGAAAATCACTTGCTGGATTTAGGGTGAATACCCCCACTTACTACAAATTGAGATCACCTCTACATGCATTGCTTGTATGGTAATATCAAATATAAAGAAGACAAACAAAGACTCTTGCTCCTTCCACAGCATGATGTCTGTTTATATCTGTGCCCATTAACGGAAAGCTACAATTACAGCCACTTTCCGTTAAGTGTTTTACATAAAGCTCTCATGCTGACTTTGTAAGACTTGCAAAACATGGTTGCCAATAAACAGCATAAGCAAATGTAACTATAATACATTTTTTTCCAGGGAACAATATTTACATTATTGATTAGAGGGCTAGTGATGAGTTAAAAGGCAAAGGGACTGTACAGCAGATGAAGTTTAAACACTAGACTGACCATACATAGGAAGTTACTTTCATGTCCCTTTAGATGGCAGGGATACCACTAGTGTGTTCGTGTACTTAAATATCTTCTAATATTGAAAGAACAGCTGATTGATGCTCGGCAGTCTTGAGAAATCTGAATTTCAGTGAGACTATCTCATTTGTTAGAGTCTTTTGTTGGTTTCAGATCAAGACACTCATAATTTCTGCAACAGTTGCCCTGTGTTTGTGTTCATATGTCTAATGTATGTGAAGAAATTTAATGTTCACCCTTTCTACTGTCAGGGATCTTGATGTGACAGAATTCATGTCACACATCATGACCTTGTAAGCATAATTTTCTAGATTACACCCTCACCCCAAATCAAATAAGAAATTTCTCTGTGTTTTATCAGAAATACCCACACAACCATGCGCTATGTTTACCTCTAGTGCTGGAGTTACCTGACAACAGTAAAAGTTTGTCATCTCTAGCAAGGGATGAAGTATACATTTTCTTTATACAGGAGAGGACTGCTGAAACTGAGGAATCTTATATCCAGTTCTAACTGCCTGAGGAGTTTATGAATCTATGGCCTCAAACCTTGTTGTTAATTGCCCGTACCTTGATTCTTTTCTCCCTTCTTCTCTCCTAGTGTGGTCTGTCCCCTACCCCTGTCTCCTTTGTCTGGTCCCATCCTCATTCTGTCTTTATTCATTAAACTTCCCGTGCTAGATCAGTTCTCATAGTGCAATCAATTAACATTTTCCTCTCAGAGGACTTCTGAGTTTAGTTCCCATCACCCTGTTTTCAGCTCACTTGTTCAGCTCATTGTAGTCTGCTTCTCCACTTTTGTTCCTGATCCCATCTTTTTTACTTTCTTTGATCTCGTAGTTTCTTGCAAGGACTCCCAGAGCTGTTCTCTCTAACTGACCTCTCACTCGTTCTCAGTCTCCCCTCATCTGAGGCCTTTTGACCATATACTCCACGATCAATATTTCTTCTGCTTCTGTTTCTCATGTCTTCTGTCTCCCTGTTATTTCTGTTTTCTCTTTTTCCACAGATCTGTTTTAATGGCCCAAAGAACTGCCAATGACTATATCTAAATCTCTATATATTGATTACAGACAGTTCCAAAACTCTTAAGAAAAAAAGTAATGTATAGAGTGATGGGCTCCGATTGGTTCTCAGACTTAGGATTGAATTAGGGACATCAAAAGCTGAGAAGCACTTATTACTGCCATTTGAACTAAAAGGCTCTTGTTTAGTAGTGGGAAATGTATTATTTCATATTCTCGACGTCCCTTGTGCGGATGGAACATTATAAAAAAAAGCAGTCAGTGCTTTTTAAAATAAAGTATTNGGCTCCGATTGGTTCTCAGACTTAGGATTGAATTAGGGACATCAAAAGCTGAGAAGCACTTATTACTGCCATTTGAACTAAAAGGCTCTTGTTTAGTAGTGGGAAATGTATTATTTCATATTCTCGACATCCCTTGTGCGGATGGAACATTATAAAAAAAGCAGTCGGTGCTTTTTAAAATAAAGTATTGGTATCTAATGTGCTATAGGTAGTGGGGGGAAAGTTATTCACTTGGTTTGTTTCAATGTTGCCAGCATTGTTTCATATTTTATTCAAAGTCTGCCCAAACCTCTTGATAAGAGAGAACAGTGCAATGTTACCTGATTTTAAAGTAGGGATAAGAAGTGTCTTTGAGTTATGACTGCTTTCTTAGGAGGTGAAAAGAAGTTTTGACTCGCCTAAAGCAAAGGAGGTAGTTCTTGGGCGAGAGCTCTAATCACTAGAGACTGTAAGGCAGCTGTCCCATTCTTAGATGCAGTCTGGACGTGATTCGCATAAGGAACTTGGGCACTTGATAATTACCTCTAGAAAATACATACCTGAACACCCTGCTAGTGCTGAATGTTGCCGTCTGTGGAACTGAGACATAGTTTACATTTTGCTGAAGAAAAGGTAGTTTCAAATGCCAAAACTGTCTGAAGTGAGCTAGTTTCCTCCCTCTTCTCCTGCCCTTCCACCTCTGCTAACAAACATTTGTACTTTTCCAGTCAGCTCTGTTCATAGTGCATGTATCTTCTCCTTGCCAGTTACACAGTGTGTGCCTGGCTTGAATCCTGACTTCTACACAAAATTTTCTTGGGTATATTTGTTTCATAAGTTGGCAATTGTTAGAGCGCAACATGAAGAATTTTATTCTTCACTGCACAGGACAGAAAGATTCAAGTTTTCCCTCCTCTCCGTTCATCTCCACTGGTCTGTGCATGGGTGATCAAATGAGCAAATTGGGAGATTTCTTCTTTCCAAAACCAGTAGCCCAAATGAACGTGGGATCTGTGGAAGCTCAAGCCTTTGCTCATTGCCACTGATGACCTCTGCATTCCTTATGTTATCTGTGTCTCCCATTGTATGTGACCATACAATAGAATAAGAATGATCTTTGAAGATGGCCACCTGTATGAAAAACAAGTCGTTTCTTTGTTACTAGATTGCACATTTTAATTTTGTGTGAAGTAATAGTCTTTAAAGCTGAATTAAAATGAGGAGTCTGCTGCAAGGACAGTATTTCTTTAATTATATTTAGTTTGCTTTTCTGATTTAAGTTAATTTTCTTTTCTGATTTAAACACTATGTTTTTCATAAACCTCCAGGGCTGGTATACTCACTGGAGATTAAATTCTCTGTTAACTCAGTCGTTCTTATGGCGGGAAGATAGGATTGAGAGAAAAAGCAGCGAATGACGATGTTATTAAGTACTTGTTCTGTGAGAGCACCTGGAAAAGATGTTCTCAAATTCAAGGTCACAAAACCAGAATTGGAAGTGATGTCACCACATCATGCATTAAGGGAGTATAGTCCTTCCCTCAACATGCAACGCTTTCAAGCTTGTCAAAATCACAGTGGTAGACTAATGCCTAGAAACTGCTGGGAATGATCTCGTGTACTTGCCTGTTCTTGTCTTTCTCTCTGGATGTTCAAAGTTGGCCAGTGTTGGAGACAGTACATTAGGCTCAGGCTTTGAACAAATCTGAAGTGGCTGTTCTTGCATTCTTTTCTTCTGGACATTGAACTGGACATGAATTCTTTTGCTGTGTGTTCGATCATTCAAGTTATTTTTAAAGTTACCTTCAGCCTTTAAGTCTTTGAGCCCTACAGAGCTGACAAACATGTCATCCCTAGTGAAGAGAGCAATTCTATCAGCTGTCAGGTTACTGTTTGGATGTTTNTAAAGTAGGGATAAGAAGTGTCTTTGAGTTATGACTGCTTTCTTAGGAGGTGAAAAGAAGTTTTGACTCGCCTAAAGCAAAGGAGGTAGTTCTTGGACAAGAGCTCTAATCACTAGAGACTGTAAGGCAGCTGTCCCATTCTTAGATGCAGTCTGGACGTGATTCGCATAAGGAACTTGGGCACTTGATAATTACCTCTAGAAAATACATACCTGAACACCCTGCTAGTGCTGAATGTTGCCGTCTGTGGAACTGAGACATAGTTTACATTTTGCTGAAGAAAAGGTAGTTTCAAATGCCAAAACTGTCTGAAGTGAGCTAGTTTCCTCCCTCTTCTCCTGCCCTTCCACCTCTGCTAACAAACATTTGTACTTTTCCAGTCAGCTCTGTTCATAGTGCATGTATCTTCTCCTTGCCAGTTACACAGTGTGTGCCTGGCTTGAATCCTGACTTCTACACAAAATTTTCTTGGGTATATTTGTTTCATAAGTTGGCAATTGTTAGAGCGCAACATGAAGAATTTTATTCTTCACTGCACAGGACAGAAAGATTCAAGTTTTCCCTCCTCTCCGTTCATCTCCACTGGTCTGTGCATGGGTGATCAAATGAGCAAATTGGGAGATTTCTTCTTTCCAAAACCAGTAGCCCAAATGAACGTGGGATCTGTGGAAGCTCAAGCCTTTGCTCATTGCCACTGATGACCTCTGCATTCCTTATGTTATCTGTGTCTCCCATTGTATGTGACCATACAATAGAATAAGAATGATCTTTGAAGATGGCCACCTGTATGAAAAACAAGTCGTTTCTTTGTTACTAGATTGCACATTTTAATTTTGTGTGAAGTAATAGTCTTTAAAGCTGAATTAAAATGAGGAGTCTGCTGCAAGGACAGTATTTCTTTAATTATATTTAGTTTGCTTTTCTGATTTAAGTTAATTTTCTTTTCTGATTTAAACACTATGTTTTTCATAAACCTCCAGGGCTGGTATACTCACTGGAGATTAAATTCTCTGTTAACTCAGTCGTTCTTATGGCGGGAAGATAGGATTGAGAGAAAAAGCAGCGAATGACGATGTTATTAAGTACTTGTTCTGTGAGAGCACCTGGAAAAGATGTTCTCAAATTCAAGGTCACAAAACCAGAATTGGAAGTGATGTCACCACATCATGCATTAAGGGAGTATAGTCCTTCCCTCAACATGCAACGCTTTCAAGCTTGTCAAAATCACAGTGGTAGACTAATGCCTAGAAACTGCTGGGAATGATCTCGTGTACTTGCCTGTTCTTGTCTTTCTCTCTGGATGTTCAAAGTTGGCCAGTGTTGGAGACAGTACATTAGGCTCAGGCTTTGAACAAATCTGAAGTGGCTGTTCTTGCATTCTTTTCTTCTGGACATTGAACTGGACATGAATTCTTTTGCTGTGTGTTCGATCATTCAAGTTATTTTTAAAGTTACCTTCAGCCTTTAAGTCTTTGAGCCCTACAGAGCTGACAAACATGTCATCCCTAGTGAAGAGAGCAATTCTATCAGCTGTCAGGTTACTGTTTGGATGTTTATGAATATAGAAGCTTGTATACAGAAAGTGAAGAAGAGCTGAAGCTAGCTGAGTAAGATATCAGAGAGAGTCAGCAAGAATTGACAGTTTGCAGTGTGAGTCAGATGAAAACACCAATTAATAATCCAAATGTAATAGAGGTTTTCTACCTCATGAAGCATTCATGAAGGAGAGGCTGAAGGCAGATGCCCACAACTTCAGTAGAGTTTGCAAATATGACAGCAGAAGGTGGTAGCCTGCTATAGAATATCAGGCACAGAGTAGAGATGATGATCAAGACGTGAGCACCTGAAGACTGAACTGCTTTAAGTAGAAATTGTTCTATGAATTGCAAAAGGTGTAAAAGATGAAAGGATATCTTTTGTAGATCTATTTAATGTCTCTCTTAAAGTAAAAAATACTTAGTGTTCTGCAACTATGAAGAAACTTATGTAGGAGGGTTTTTTGAGATATAGAAATGATCCGAGAAGTGGTACAGTGAAGAAGTTAGATTTACGCTTGGAAAAGTAGTAATCACAGAAATGAGGCACAGAATTTGGAGGTAAAAAAGGTGGTAATTCTTTTAAACTTCTCTACTCAGACATTAATGTCTGGTAATTTACAGGCTTCACTCCCTCCGCTTTCAAACCATCAGAATTGTCTAAGCTTCTGTCCTCCATCAATCGTCCATCAGGGCAACATGAAACGTTGGCAGATCCCAGCCTTGTGGTGTCCACCTGATGCTGTGAATCAACTCTGTGGTGGTATTATTAATGGCAGAGTGAAAGTACTTCATACATTTCCTGCAATCCTGAGTCTCAGGCTGGTTCCTTTTAAGTCTTGCTTCCTTCATCCCTATGTCTGTTGGTTTGGGCATCACTGGTAGTGCAGGAGACTGGACATTTTGTTTTTCACTCTTTGCAAATTTTTCCTGATTTATATAACTGTTGTGCCCAGTTCCTTTGTTTGGCCTGCTTGGAGACAACTCTAATATCGACAGTGGTAAACACACATACTTTTTTTTAGCATATGGGTAACTCCATAACTCTTATCATTTAGTAAGAGCCGCTTAGATTTTAAGGATGATAAGCACAAGCAAGAAGAGACCTGAGGCTGGGAGGATACCTTAACTGTGTAAGAGTACGTTATACTTCAATTTAGGAGAGCCCTTCAGAAGACACTATCACAACCATATAGAGAATTTCCTTCATGATCTCCCTTGTTGCTTTTTCTCTGATCTAGATGTCAGCTTCCCTATGAGATCACAGCACTGTCACCTAGAGTAATAGCACCTTGGGTTCTTTTCTGCTTAAAATGACTTGCTTGTTCATTTATCTCCTTATTTTCAGAATGGCCCTGATTGCGTTTTTTTGTTTTAAATTCATGTCTTTCAATGGGAATGAATACTTTAGGCTTTCACGATGCTTAGGTCATTCATTTAGGAAAATCATTCGTTTGCCTCTTTAGTTGACTTATTTTGTTAACACAAGTAATTCATTTAATCTTATGACCTGCTGATCTGGAGGATGCCATCCAACTGAAAGGTTACTCTCTTAGATAGTAATGATCTAATTGGCCCTTTTAATATTGCATTATAGATAGTGTAAGTGATTATTCCATTTGATTAGCATTGCAGGGATCTGCTCCATTACCAGAGGGACCACCTTTATTTTTCCTAGGGCGTCAACGAGAGGCAAAGGAGGCAGAAGAAAGTGATGAGAAAACTTAAGAAATATACAACATTCAGATGGGATTTTCCTGCCTGCATTAAATTAATTTCTGAATAAGAATTTTTGTAACCAGTAGCAATTAAAACCAATGATTCAGTGCTTGCCTTGATATTCAATTGAGTATGGTAATCCAACTTGTAACCCACATGGATGGTAACAGGAAGAGAGAAGAGGAAGAGGCAAGAAAACACAACAGTATTTTGCTACTGCAAAACAAAAGTCTAGAAAACAAGGAGTTGCAATAGCTTTGGAACTAGAAGTTATACGGGCTGCTGAAAAACTTTCCTAAGTGAAATGTCATTAAATGATACCACATGTGGCAAGCAAAAGAAAAGGCCCAGCAGGAAAATGGTGTAAAGGAGGAGTGAAAAGAACCTGATTAAAGTAGCTATTCAGCTTGTAAAACAAGAACCCTCCACAGATTACATCCTGTTATTTCTTCTTGCTTTATGCAATACCTAATATCAACAGGTGTTTTACAGTTCAGTCAAGGGGAAAGAATCCTAAAATCATCTTATTTTGTGGGATTGCAAGCTCTGGGCATTTTAAGTGCAGGTAGACTCAGAGTTAACAAATTGGAAGAATACTTTATAGTAAATTACAGGGAAGTGAGAACATAAAGGAGCAGTATTTTTAAAGCTTTAAAGATATTGAACATATTTGATAAGAACAAGTCAAATAGTTACAATGTTTATGTGTCCTGTTTATTTTTTAATTTCTCCTGTACAGACTTCACACCACTATCCATTACAACAAGATAGTTGTATTAACGTTACTGGGAACTCTATGGAAGGTTTTGGACACATGGACTTAAAACCTGCCTCTGCAGGTGCCTGGAACTATGAAATTCCACTTCGTGTATCACATTGGGTGAGTGAAAAGTAGAGTAGCTCTGTGGCTGTTTACAGAACTTTGAGCTGACAACCCTTAATACCAGTTAGTTGAAACCCAGTGTGGTTCAAACAAGTTTAATATTCTTCAAGCCGGTGTTTCTTGATGAGAAGGAAGTAGAATACATGTCTTCACCACCTTTAAATGTGACTCTAACCTGTAACTGTAACAATTAATAGAAATGGGAGCATGTTCATTGATTTTACTAAGAGGTAGATCAGGCTTTGCAGCAAGACTGCTGAACTTAGCAAAACCTGAGCGTAAAGAGGCATTAGCAAAATGCCCCCTCCCTCCGCCTACTTCTGGAAGAGGAGGAAAAACTTACCTGTAACCAGACAAAATCATAATAAAAATAGCAACAAACTGGGTTGTAATTTTTGCAGACATTTTTAGAAAGACAAGATGCTAAGGGCTCTGTCACGATGCTGTCAATGTGGAATGCAAATCAAAATTCAGTGCCCCTCATGGCAGGACAGTGTGACCTGACAAACCTGAATTAGGCTGGTATTCAATTTGCAATAAGGTACAGATGAGAAAAAAAGGAAACACTATTTCGGGTAGGAATCCAGCCAGAATGTTTCAGTTAGCATCCTCAAGGCCTACAAAACCACCGCTAAGCTGGTGAAAAATGGCCTACCAATTTACTGATGCTGTTGACCATAGTTGCGTCAAATACAGCATGACCCAAAAAGAAAATTTTCAACTGCCAGTGTCATCAAGTGGTGTAACTTCCTCTGGATGCACTTTTTAAAGTGTAATGAAAAGAAATTGGATTTCTGCCACAATTTCAGCTCCTTCTTCTGGACTTGTGTGCTCATGCAGATCACTTGCTGTTGGGGGAAAGGCAGCCTGTGTTTCTGTTTTCGCAGCAGGGAAACTGTGCTCAGCTGTGGACTCTTCATGCTCTTTTTCTACCCACTCTCTAACAAACTGCTACCCAGTGCATCACTGGAACAGTAGTGTAATATGGGTACGAGGTAGACACTGTAGGCAAAAAAACCCAAGGGGAGACACAGGTAAACATACATGTGTCTTTTTTCAGGCAGAACTTGCCAATGACCTTATGGTTTGTCCATTCTTCACATTGACCAAAGTAACTACACAAACTGGTTTGGGATGGGGGCTAGGTTGCTAACATCATCAAATGAAAAAGTTAAGGCAAACGTAATTAAAGTGTCCTGAGGATTGATTCAGGTGAGAAAGAAAAGATTATTTTTTTTTCTCCTTCCTTTATAAATATTATGAAACGCCTCTACAGATTTGTTCATTTAGCTAAACAACAGGCTATATAACCTAGTAAAACTAGTTCTGGTACTACTGATGTTCTCTAGTGTGTCTGCCAACAGCAATGTAGGTGCTAAGATGAAACGCAAGTTGATATGGTAACAGTTTTTTTTAAAATTTTTATTTCAAGCTTTACTTTATGGCTATTTCAAATGTTCCTGTTCATTCATAGTAGTGATTCCAAAGTTAATCATTAGTGATCAAGTGATTTGGAGAGAGCAGAAGTGTTTGGTTTCTAAATCCCAGTGCTCAAAATAGTCTTGATTCTCCACCAGACTATGGTATGGTGTGATATCAAACATAATGAAGCGCTGTGCAAGGTCTAGCACTGATTCAGACTTAACATATTAAAACGGCTGTCCATTGCTTATCTTCAAGCCTTTTTCTTCATCCTCATCTCTTCTATAATCATCTTTTTTCTCTCCACAGAGAAAAACAGAGAGGGCTTCTTCCGGGCAGAGGGAACAACAAGCAATTTTTATGCTGTTTGCCTTCTCATAGAGATTCTGCTTGGAGAAGGCGGCTTCAGGTTCTGCTGGAGGCTGTCATAGCATGAATGTTGCTGAACATAGCTGGTAAGGGTGCTCATGGTGAAGCTGCAAAAGGGCCTGGGTGTCAGGCTTCAGATTTACTAAGGAGGCAAGAATGAAGCACGTGCATGAAAAATCACTGCATCCCTAGGTGCTTTCCTAGTGATTGTGTCCTTGACTTAGGCAGCAGTACTCACTGTGCCAGTGCTCTATATGGCTCGCTAAGCAGGGACCATTGTGAGTTGATAGTGCCGCACTTGTGCCCAAAAGTGTTTCTACCATTTGAACATCTCCGCATTATCTGCAGTGTTTTTCAAGTAGCTATCTACGAAAATAAATTCAGATCTTGCTGCCTTAGCTGAAACAAGCTGCAGATATTTTGGCCTTTTCATTCTCAGACTCATCACTGTGACAGGTCTTCATTAGCAGCAGAATCAGACTTGTATTATTGTCTGCAGTAAATGACTGGATGGTTATTGAGATTTCTGTTATATTGTTTAGATTTGAACAGTCTCTGCTAGTGTCAACAAGTGAAGGACCATGAGTGTCCCCTTACAGCAGACACGTTTGGACTAAGTATCTTAAAGGCAAGGCAGTGCTTAGTAGTTCTCATGTTCACGAAGGTTTATACGTTAGTGAGCTCTGAAAGTGGACTTTTTGGAAAAGAGCAGCAAAATTGTGTCTCTCCCTCTGAAAGACAAGTATGAAAGTTCCATTCAATCTATTTATGCAGTCATTGTACTTTATCAGAACTAATTTTTTATTTCGTTGGGAATTGTACATCTATAGACTAGGACCCATGGGGAGAGGCACATAGGAGGCACTTATTTAGAGTATTAAAATCAGACATATGATGATCATTCTGAGACTTTACCTATGAATTAATGACCAAAGAGGAGAAGACTCATCTATTTTTTACGATGGAGGAGAGGTGAACACCCAGTTGCCTGCACTACAGAATACACTGGTTCTTGTACCCACTTCTCCTTGACACCTAATATTCCAGGCTCGGTTGTGAGGCATGTGTTTGTGTACCATACAGGCAAGTGAGGGGTGCAAGGTCACTTTGCTGACTCCCTGCACTGTTCAATTGCAGCACAATAATCCAGGGTTACTTTTTTCCGCATGGGTGAGCGTAGGAGTTTGTCTATCCCTCTGCTTGCCAGAACTGCATCAAAAGCACCTCTTAGGAATGTACGCTTAAATGTGTGACTAAATATTTGCAGAACTGGGGCTTTCCTGACTTCTCTCTCCCCAAGGTACAGATGTTCTTTCCGTAAATTGGAGTAATCCTTTAACAACTTGTTCATCTTGCTGTTCAGCGGGCTGCTCCATGGCTCCTCTAGCTGCTGCTTCAGGTCAAGCAGTGATGTGAGAGGACAGCCTGTTAGCATCTCAGCGAATACTGCTCTTCCTCTTGCCGCAGAACCCTGCTTATGTTGTGCTTCTGCCTGAGTGATTTGTCTTTTGCCTTTTAGTGGCAGGAAGAAATAGATATTTTTATAGAGGGCGTGTGATTTGGAAACTCAGGTGCAGACTTTGGAAAGCAACCTGCTAGCTCCTGGGATTTTCCGACCTGGAACTGGCAGGTCTTTTCTTCGCAGTGTTCTTATGAAGTAAGAAAGTGCGACTTGAGCGCAAGATGTTACTAGAGCTATCTGACAACGCAAGGTGAAGTGCAGCAGTGCTAAATGATCAGTTTTGTGCGCTTAGCAATGGTAGTTCTCGCTTGGCTTGTGCATTGATTAGGCTTTTGCTAGCAAGCTGTGGAAGAACCCCACTTTGTAGCAGTCAGACCTCTCTCTCCTCCTCATTCTTGCTGTAGTTTATTGTGTGGATGCTGTGGTGCCCAGCTGCCTACTCACAACACATCTGCAGTGAGATCTGGCTGGTGTCAGGCCTGAGGTGTCCTCAGAAGAAGGCTGATGGGATTAAGTCCCCTTGGCAAGGTGGGCATTACCCCCTCACACCCCTGACTAGTTCATAATCTTGATTTGAGGCCTCTGAAGGTTCACTTTGCGTCAGAGTTCTGGGACTTCAGCCAAAGCTGCTGGTTTTGGAGCAATTCATTAGCTACAGAGTGGCGACATTTATTAGGCTTGTAATATGAGTGGTGTTTATGTTGTAAACTTGGCCGCTACCTATGCTTAAGTCTCTTTGAAAGCTAGCCTTTCACTCTTTTTTTTTCTTTTAATGAGATTGGAATTCTAACTTCATTTACTTTTTGTTGAAAAATTCAGTGATAGTTTAACAGACGATTTACCAAGATCCATCTGTCCATCTGCTCATTGGGCCACCCACCATACGTGTTAAATGTATGTATCAGTTGACCCGCAAGGGGGCATTTTGGCTCCAGACATCTGTCTTCTGTATAAAATTGCTGGGAAATTAATGCTATGAGTTCCTGTAAACAATATTAATAATAACATATATGTGAGTGATCTGAAATGTTGATAAAACTCCCAAGATCTTTCTGAGTCAGTAATTTGAGGAATGAGTGGAAGCTAAGCCTTCATAAAAGTCTTGCTTAGACAATGTTAGCGCCTTCTAGAACTATCCAAGTAATATAAATAAACTAATAATGTAAATAATACAAATGAAATAATAATGTAAATAGCGATAATGTAAATAAAAAGTTATAAAATAAAGAATTAGAAGAAAGCCTTTATATTGTTACCAGTACTACTAGTGCTGCTTCTTACATGGAAAAAGCTGTAAATTGTTCCAAATGCAGTCCCAACTGCTTCGTTAACACTTCTGGGATACATGAAAGCACAGTGCTTCAGGAAAATGTGCTAAGAGGGAATCTAATCTTTGTAGTAGAAAATGTAAGGAGTGCGTGGAAAACAAAGAACAGCCATCAACTTTGTACTTTCGGCAGGGTCCTCAGAGGAAAGTGACATGTCTACTGTGCAGGCCAAATCTTTGCTGGCTCCCAAAGCAATTAAAAGAATGTCAAAATATTAGCCTGCCTAAGTTAGATAGCATCATTAAATCGGTGGATATATTCTGATTTGCTGTAGCTCAGAGTCTGGTCCTGTGTGTTGTCTTGCATACCATAACCAGGCTTTAGTTTCCTTTATGGAAGCAGAGAGATGATGACACAGGAGCAATGCATAGCTGAGATGCAGCTGTGATCTTCCTGTTGTGGCCTCGGGAAACCTTTGGGATGAAATGACAGGCCATTTTCCCTGGGAATTGCGTTGTCTTTAATTGATTTATTACTTATACAAAAATCAGATTCCTTGATNGCAATGCATAGCTGAGATGCAGCTGTGATCTTCCTGTTGTGGCCTCGGGAAACCTTTGGGATGAAATGACAGGCCATTTTCCCTGGGAATTGCGTTGTCTTTAATTGATTTATTACTTATACAAAAATCAGATGCCTTGATATGAATAGTTCTCAATTTTAAATTGAGATACCGCATAGTATGTATTTATTTTAAAATCATATTTCTTTTGCAATCATTTCACAGATCTCACATACCCTACTTGCCAGCAAAAGAATGTACATTTAATATTAAAAATTTTTTTTTGCAGAAAACAAATGACCATATATTGAAGCTTGACTCAGGTGTCTCTTTGGTAGTTAATACCGAGGTAGCAAGGGGGCCTTCGGGATTTCTGCGCTTCCTCATGCACATTTCCAATTTCAGGATTTTCCTATATAGCAGATCAAATTTAAAAAAAAAAAAAAGTTGGGGAGAGGAATAAGCTCACCTTTTACAAAAGTATTATTAAATCAACTGTATCTGTACTCCTGTTCTCCATTTCGTATTTCGTATTTCATCATTTATGATTCGCAGCTACTGGAGTGGAAAGATAATTCTAGCAACACCTTTCTGGTCTGTTGCTCCTCTGTAGAGCTAAAAATTAAATAAGTGACAGTACTTCCATTTTATAATTGCACAAAAGACAGCTAAGAGGCAACATCTATAGGCACATGGAGTGAGTCAGTGGCAGAGCTTAGAAAAGATCCCGCAGCATCTAATTCTGAGGTTGCTGACCTAGATTGAATCATGTTATTTCACAGCCTGTTTTGTCATGGCTATCAGGCACTGTTAGCTGATTGGAGTGTAAATTACAAGGTTTCATTGTTTTCACTTTTCCTTTACCTCACTACAGCACCTAAAAATGACATCCTGAGTAAGCATCTATTATACTAGGGACTGCCTAAGTCATTAATAGAAAGGCAGTTTTTACTTAGAACTTGCAAGTCAGCAGTTTTCTACCCTGTGTCAGGTGATATGCTTTTTCATAAAGAATATGGAGCAAAACAACCCTGTGAAATTTTTGTCTTATTTTGCATACAATACCAAAACTCAGCTTCATGGAATAACTGTTCTCAGAGCTCTCTACAGCTGCAATGCACTTTATGGGGAAGGAACTTCTTGTAAAACCTACCTTAATTTTCCCTCCACAACAGGAATGACCACAGCATTTTGCAGGCAGTTCTGTCACATTATTTAAAAGCCACATAAGATTGAAAAATAACAAAAACTTAACAAAGCTGTATTGATTTACCATTAAATTCTGCATCATTAAAGCATATAAATGCATCTCGAAAATACTAACACCTACATGAAAATAGTATTTCTGTAATCCAGATTATCTGATCTGGGGACTTACCACTGACAGTGCTGATATACCCATCCAGTGGGTTTCTCCTAGGAGTTTACTAGTTTGACCTGTTCATTTAGGTGAAACCTTAGCCCTCTGCAATGCTGTATTCTTTGTTCTGGTTTTGTAAGGCAGCTTTGGATTGGTTTACCTAGGTGTAAAAAAAACCCAAACTTGTCTGCTTTTAACATTCGTTAGTCTCAGCTTCATCATTTAGCAGAAAAACTGTATGAAAAGATTACATTCTTCTCCTTAGTGAGCTGGTGCCACAGTGAGCAAGACAAGTCAGTTACCCAGGGCAATACTACGGTTGAAGCTATTGCTGTAGAGCTAACTAAATTGTTGGCAGGCTTTTTGCTTTCATTCATAACCCTTGTTTCTGTAGTATTTTTAGCTCATCTAATTTCTGTATTTAGATGTGTTTGTGAAAATGGAGATTTAATGTGATAAACCTTAGAAACTGTACCGTCATCTGCCTGGTATAAATTGGTCGCTAGGGAGTTTCAGATCTGTTACTGACCTTCAGTCTAATTGCAGCTGTCAAGCTTTCAATTCATGGAAAGTGCTTGGAGGAGGATTTTAACTCTTACGTTTTTCCCTTCTGTGGTCAGTTTTGTCTTTTCTTGGACTTCCCCAAAAATGCTGTGAAAGGGGAGATGGGGTCTTGATGGGAATGGTTTTGGATATCATGGGAGCCAATAGTGGTGAAGAAAAACAGTATCTTTTCTCTGTGATTTCTTAAATCTGTGGTGACTAGGCTTTCTGAGCAAGCAAAAGCCTTATGTACTCTTAAAGAGACACCTGAAGACCAAACAACACAGCTTTGGAAAGTGAGCAGAGTGTGACCTGCTGGTAGGACTAGAAAGTTTTGTTGGTCAACATCTATACACAGAGAGCAGGTGACCTCCTCCCACCCTTCCCTAGCTTTGAGGATGGCATGAAACATTAGGACTAATGATCTCCAAGTCTGAAACTTGTGCAGGATGAAGAATGTCAGCAATACTTCCTGCACTCGGTCACCAGCTCCTGTTCAGTCTCTAGTACATCTGTTAGAAAGACAGCTGGGCACAGCTTAAGGAAATCACTAGATCCCTAAGTAAATGAATCCAATGGATAATTACCATCACAGCTCATAATTATCAATTCACTTCTGCTCTGATGTGACATCAATTTGCAAACAGTAGATCTTGTTATATCTCTTTTTTTTCTGACACCGATCTACGTTCAAAAATCTCTTCTATGGGTAGGTAGCTTAGACCATGGTAGCATCATCTTTTTATGTTCCAATTGAGATTTTAAAACTTTCTGTAGTTTTCTGGATTCTTAATTGCCAATCACTTAATTTTCCACCACATGCAGAGCTACCATTGAACCTTTGGAAATATTAACACGTTTAAATTAAAGAAGTAAGTGCATAAAAACCACGTAGACTATACTTTATCTATCCAACTGCGTTTCAGCTGTCTCTAAGCCAGCAACTTGCAAAAAGATTGAGAAAGAAGAATATCTGCTACATCTGGTTCTGTTCCCAGATCTTTCAAGTAAGAGTAGGATTCCTGGGAAGGCACTTTACTGCAAATTACACAAGATAGATACCCCTCATGTTGTGCTGTCTACTTCTAATTCTGCTGCTTGCATCTTGCTTTCTGTTTGCCAGAATCCATGCTTCTGTGGTGCCACTGTGAAACAGAAATTTGGTTTATTTGCCTCAGACTTTCACAGATCACAGTGAATTCTGCACAAGCTAGGGAAATGACAATAAGGATAAATTTGATCCAGGAATAAAATTTTAATCTGATTCCTCTCACTTTTTTCCCCTCTTAATTTTAGGTGTGGTTCTAAGTCTTTCACTTTACAGATGCAAAAAATCCTATTCTTTATTGCTACTGCGCTAAGAGTTAATTCAGTTAATGCACGGAGTTAGCAAACCTTTATTTTATTTGATTTTAAGTGTACAGTACGCAGCACTCCTCAGACCCATTCATGCATACTCTGCAGTGATCACAGAACGAGGCAGCAATGGGAGACTCGGTGATGAAGAACCTTAGACTGTTTTCCCAGGCTGATCACACAGCTGCCACAAACACAGCAGGATGGGAGGCAGTTGGGCTCGTGGGTGCAGGAGGTCAGTGGTGGCTCTGTCCCAGGCGAGGGAGGTGTGGAGTGCACTGCGTGAATGGGTTGTGCAGAATACTTCGGGGGGCAGACTAAAGCACACAGCAGTATGGAACTAGGCAAAGATGGTGCTCCAACATGGCAGAAAATGGTGATTGGAAGAAGATGAACTCTGTGGCTATGATTCACATGACTGTTTTCACTTATCTTAGCTCTAGCTGTTTTCAAGGATGAGGGATATAATTTCTGTCTGTGTCAGATAGATCTCAGCTTAACAAGAACACATGATTGATTTTTCCATGCAGTCAGGGCTATAATGTGTCAGAGCATCGATGATAACTTTTTAACTCAGGTGGTGGAGGAACCAACAAGGAGAGGAGTGCTGCTGGACCTGATACTGACAAAGAAAGAAGGGCTGGTTGGGGATGTGAAGG
>VZSC01016090.1:232880-263550 GCA_013398225.1 Steatornis caripensis | reverse complement strand
TAACTACAAAATATCTGTTGAAAGATTAGCATTAGCTGCTAATAGATGTAAGCAATTTATAAATGTACTACACTGATAATGAGGGAGGCTGGCTGGTCAGCCAGCATGTTTTCATTTGGGAACTGTGCTAATTGGTACTACCACTTAGGTTTGCCTCAAGATACTTAAACTGTCAGTATAAGCACCCAGCTCACCAGCATGTCTGATTTATCACTATGTGAGATCTATAGAAAATTGTTTTTTAAAACAATGCTTTTGGAGTTATCTGCTCACACTGAAATGAGAAGGCTGCTTCTCCTGAACAGAACTTTAGAGAATTGCCCATCATCTGGTCTTGGAAATCAAGAGACACACCAGTTGAGATGAAAACAGTAAAAGTATATGACAGTGTATATGAGGGAGAGAGGCAGAACCCACATGAGACTGAATCTTGCCAATAGCCTAATGCGCAGATGATGTCATGCTGGATGTGGCTCTTTTACAGAGCTTAAGACAAAATGGCTGGAGGGTGCTCTTTTACCATAGCTTATCAGAAGGCCTCTGGCTGTAGCAGTGAGTCAAGTATGACTTTCTGTATGAACAGTTGTTTCCCTGTTCAGGAAAGACAACTTCTCTTCAATGATGCGTGTTAAAGCAGGGAAAATTGAGTGATACATTTAAAGCACACACTCTTGCACTCACACTGTTTACGGTTCTGTTGTCCTGCAGCTGACGTTGTTGGTAGATGATGTTAGAGATTTAAATGTTGTCTTTTGGACCATGTTAAAGAGGGTCCAACAGTCCTTTCTGTCCACAGATCTCTATAGCTACAAGAATATGTGGTGATGGTGAATATTTCCCAAGGCCTTTGCCGAGTCACCTGAAAGCAAGTGTTGGAGCTATCTCTGCCTCTTCTCACTCTTCCCAGAGGGTAAAAAAATGGTTAGACGATTGAGTTAAACGGTACTAGTTAATGGGTGATACTATACTTGGTGACTGGGAGCAAGTGAAGTACTGTACTGGGACATTTCCCCTTTAACATTGTCAATGACCCAAAGAAGGCAAGTCAAGTTTGCGGATGACACCAAGTTGAGGGCACCAGTCGTACTGTGGACAACAGGGCTGCTGTGTTGAGGGTCCTAGAGAGACTGAGGGACTGGGCAGATTAACTTTGTGAAATTCAACAAGGACAAACACAAAATCTGGCACTTGGCTAGGAATAACCCTTGCAGCATGACAAGAAAGGAACTGATTGGCTTATATTTATTCAAAATTGTGGAAACACATTTATTCAAAATTTGGTACCAACATGTCTTTTAAAATCAAGATGCTCAAGAGGACCAGCTGCCATATAACATGTAGTAACAGGCTTTCGGACATTGTTCAGACTATTGTCAATTTATCCTTATGTTTGGTCTAGTCAGACTCTGTCTGAGTATAATACTTAAAGAATACAGTTTGTTATGTAGATGGCAATCCTTCAGAAAAAGGACCGTATTTTCTCCAGGTGACCAGCGTAATGGGGCCTCCATCCCAGCTGGCCATAGTAAATAATAATAGTAGTTGTAAAAATAATAATACCTCCTGGTGCCATTAGGATATTCACCTAATCTAAACTCCTTAATGTATTTTGGTTTTAGCCTAGCTCACAATGATGTTTACGGATTTAAGGATTAACTGGCAAAGTTTGCAGGTTCCTAAACGACAGTTAAGTGCAGAGGTCTAGCTTGAGTTCACTGGGAGCTAGGTTCCTAATTGTCTGCATGGCCTTCAAAGTCTATGATACTTTTTTACTGCTCTTTGCGAGTTATGACTGTACCATGCGATCATTTATTGCATGACACTCACACACTTTTTTTGGAACTGAAACGGAAGAAATTGAAGTACAGGATGTATACTTTGAGCAACTAGAATACTCCTAGGGGACTACATCCCTGTGTAACACGGAGTCTTCTCAGCATGTGTCACAGTCAGCAGGGGCAAGACAGAAAGGTGAAACTCTGGCTCTCCCCCAGTAACGAGACAACCAGTCCTTCTGTCCCTGGTGTAACTGATGCCTGATTGCTCCAACATATGCGCTAGTTACCAGTGGTCCTATGAAAACCATACAGCATCTGGGGACTGCTAAAATAGAAATCCTGGTGCTCAGCCTATTCCAGCCAGGATTTTGCCCACAAGTGGGTAATGGAAGGGAGATCTTAATCCTTTTTTACTGTTGTGGTAGTTTAGAGGGAACAAAAGGCTGGCCATTTATTCAGAATGCTGGAAAACAGATTTATATGGCTGTCACAGAGTATAAGCTCTTCGCTGTCTCAATAACTTCCAAATCCAATTGGTGGGAATTTAGTAGTATGGCTTATGGTGCACAGGAAAAAATACAATCATAACAATTGTGACAGTAATAAAATTGATCCTAAGATGTAGACAGTGGGAGTGCAAGCAGATTTTAAGCCACTCCTAAGGACTGTTGATTTATATGCTGCAAAGCAGTTGTATAAAGAATGCAGACCAGATGGACCAGTGGCAAGTGTGCATTTGTCCAACTGTTTCATGAAAAATTGCATTTGAATTGAGTCTTCACATAACCTGTGTGAATGACTGCAAGTAGCAAAGGCAGGACTGTGGCATCTAGTGAACCTGCTAGAAGGAACATAGGGAACACTATATTTATTTTCTCCCCAGGCAGAGAACCCACGATTTCTTTCCTCTGATTAGCTTTCTGTGCTGCGAGCTGAAGCCCATTGATTTTAGGGTCTAGGGTTAGAACATTTTGTTGTCTATGTGATCTTACATTAAAAAAAAAAAAAGGAGGGTGATTTTGAGTGGGTGGGTGGGCACCACATACAATACACAGACTCAGGGTAGAAAGTGGATAAAAAATGTGCTATTCAATTGCCTGGAGATCTCTGCCCCAATTATCAAGGGAAAGCTACTATCTGAAATGTCCTCTTAGCATATTCCTGCTGTTGCTACCTTCCTGGAGGTGAGAGACAGCATGTGGTACCAGCATTTTAGCCATTAATGCAGATCTGGTGAGGATTTTTGTGATGGTTTATGAAGGGAAAATCCTCCCTGACGTAAGTTCCTTCCTGTGACATTTCCAACAGAAAAGGACCATCAGTCAGCTCTCAAGGTACTTCATGGTTGCAGTACTTTGTTCTGAGGAGACTATCTACTGGCATAGCTGAACTAGATAAGTTTAAGATAGGAAAGATGAAAAACCAAAGAATAGCAGCTCTAGAAAAGTTCTGAATAAGCAGCTGTGAAAAAAACCAACCAACCAACAGCAAAATCCATGTAATCTCAGAGTATTTGAATGCTGTGTTGGGCTGGCCCAAGCTGGCCGCCAAACTCCCAGCCACTCACTTACTCCTCCCCACTGCTGGCAGGATGGGGGAGAAAATAGGAGCGAGAAAGCTCGTAGGTCAAGGTAAAGACAGGGAGATTGCTTACCCATTACTGTTGTGGGCAAAACAGACTCAGCTTGGGGAATTTAACTTAATTCATTGACGTTTAAAATAAATATTTAATTACTAATTCAGGTAGTGGGAAACAAAAAGACAAGCATTAAAACACATAGGGAAAACACCTTTCCTCCACCCTTTCCCAAGTTCAACTTCATTCCAGGCTCCTCTCATTCCCCCTTGTTACCACTGCAGATTATGCTCAGTCCTTTCAGCCAGGCCAGAAGCCATGAAAAGGGGAGTGTTGGTTACAGTTGGTGAACAGCAATCTCTCTGCTGTTTCTTTCTTCTAACACTTTTTCTCTGCTTCCAGCGTGGACTCTCCACAGGACACGGTTCCTTCAGGAATATCCATCTGTATAGGTCATCCATGGGCTACATGGCAGTGCCTGCTCCTCCATGGAGCACCTTTTCCTCCTCTGACCTTGGTGTTCCCTCTGCTGTTTCTCACTCTTTTTTCCCTCCTCTCCTGCCAGTCTGGAATTTTCTGTCCTTTCTTAACTATGTTTTCACAGAGGTCTCACCAGCTTCACTGACGGACTCAGCTGTGTCCTGTGATGGGTCCACTGAGTCTGGCTAGAAATGGCTGTGCCCAGCACGGGGCACCTCCTGTTCTCTTCTCAATGAAGCCACTCCTACAGCTACCCTGCTGCCAGCACCTGGCCACCTACAACGAATGCATAGGCAAAACCAAAGAACAAAATCAAGAGGGCCTCAAGTCCAGTGCCTGGATAGATCCTTGTCAGGCCTCATTGTCATAGCAGGTTTAGTACTGAAAGTCACTTTGACATCACTTGAACTTCTCACAGTAGTAAACAGCATGTAATTCTGTTTGTAGCTTTGGGCCCTGGGTTATTCTAGTTTGTGCATCCTCTTAGCCAAGATAGCAGAATGCTAAAACCAAAAAATCTTAAATGTAGAACATAGTGTTAATCCTTGTTTTATGTTCTCCCTTCGCAGCATAAACTTCTAATATGCATCTGTTCCATTGCCCCAAGACAGAATTTATTCGTGATATAAAAAATGTACATTCAGCTGTGGGTAGTGCAGGAAGCTCCATCCTCAAGCTGGCTGTTAGCTACAGAAGCTGCTTTTGGCCTTTTGTTCTTCAGGATTTGGTGGAAGATTGCATGGGGAGAAGGGGAAGATCATTTGTGATGTATCAGGCTACTTTGCCAGAATGTTTGGCAGAATATTTAGCTAAGAAACATTAACCATCTGTTTAGCTTTGGAAGGAAGGTGGAGAAAAATAACCTCCTGAAGGATTTGCCCTTGTAAATGTTTTAAAGTGCCCTTCAAAAAGTCCTCACTCAACCGTGTACTTACCAAGTCTCTAGTGATACTAGCTACCCAATAGTGTCAAGGACAGATGGTAAGCACTTTGTGTCCTCTCAGCTCTTGTAGCAGTTCGGATGCTCTACTATGCTTACCATGAATACCTTTCTCAAGTATCATTCAGGAACGGGGTTGATGCCTTTGTTTTGCCAATTTGAGCTCCTTTGCCGAATGGTCTTTTTGTGTCCAGTTGTCCATAAGAGAACACTCTGTTGCAGTCATGAATGGTCTCTTCTAAGGGATTCAGTGTCTCTGAGTTTTGACTCTTCCTCTTTTTCCGAAGTTTTCTCCAATTCCAGTTCTGTATGTCAGGTTAAAATGCAGAACCTTTCTTCTTTCATAGTTATTTGTGTCAGGGTGAGTTAGCTGAATATCCCAGATCTAGCTGTTGCTAAAAATATGACTAAATTCTGATTTTCTTCCTTTTAGGTGTTTTCCCCTTGATTACAGATAGAAATGAAATGCAGTTCACAACTTTTGCCGTTGTATTTAATATGGGAATTTTTAAACTGACCCATCTGTCATCTTCCATTTTACTGCTATTACTGTGTGGTGCTCAGCAATCAGTCAGCTGTCAGCAAGAGAACTGCTTCAGTTTATCTTTTTGTCCTTAGAGCTATGCAAAGGAACAAGAGCTTCTCAGTGTCAAACTTGGGCAGCTTGAGAATTCATCTCAGCTATATTTACCCACAGATTAGGTAGTAGTGGTAGTAGTAGCATTGAGCAGAAGGCAATTTGCTAGAAGTCTTTTTAATGATAGGAGAAATCACTCATTAGCAGTCCTTATTTCTTTTCTATGGATGACATACGGATTTCTTAAGGTATCATCAGCTACAGGCTCTTCAATACCTGAAGCTGGGTGAAAAGAATCCCGCACTTAGGAAATTTCTGTCTTTTCACCTTTGAGAAGTTGAATCCAAAAGAGCACAAGCTACAATTGCGCAGCAGGTTGGGTAGCAGAATCTGAAGGGAGAAACAGTGAAGGCAGGAATGATGGAGAGGCGGAATGGGGTAAAGAAATGAAAAGCCATAATGAGAGCATGGGGAGAAAATAAACCAAAACTGAAGGTGATTTTGTGCTATATTTAGGAAAACAGAAAAAAATGGGGAAAATTATAAGAACAGAATTGAGTAGTTCATTTATTCTAGAAACTTCTGAGCTGCAGTAATTACTTCCAAACTACAGCACTTGGTGGAAAAAAAATTAAAACTATGGAGCTTAGAAACCTGAGTCTTCATTCTTAACTTGCAGAGTGGCTGCTTTACAGAAATTTGTTCTTTAATATAATTCAACCTAATGAGATTGCACCACGTGTAACTTGAAGTAGAATTTGGTTTATTATTTCCCTAGTTATTGGCTAAGAAAATTGAATGTGGGGAAAGAATCGCATCTATCATTATTCTTGTGACTTATATGGCAAATTGCCAATTAAAAGAGTGGCAGGGGAGCAAAACACGTTTCCTTTCATTCCCAAACATGTCCATTCCACTTATGTTCAGAGCCTCAAATTAAACAATACAAGGCAATTTCTTCTTCTCAGTGGCACTGCATAGGATGTAAATCAATGTGGAATTTGGGTTTTACTAGTCTTCAACCCCTGTCACAGGCTATAGCTAGTGTGCATATACCCAGCATGGCTTAAAAGTAGCTGGCTTGGTAGAGACAGCTGTGGAGTGATGGCAGCATGAAGTTCCGCACAGCCTAAACACATGAGTATTTACTCATCTTCTCTGATGACTTTTACAGTCTGAGAGCTTTGTGCTGCTGCTATTGCACTACTAATGATACTCCAAGCAAAAAATTAATTCACGTGTGAGATGAAGTCACAGCAATGACAAGTCACTGCTGACACCCACTAGGGCAAGGCAGAAAAGGATTTACTTAAAAGAGCACTGGAGAAGCAAATGATGATTTCACTTCAAAGCCTCCTTTGTTAAGTTCAGTAACACTGTTGCTTCTGAGATGAAGTGTAGTCTTTAACCAGCTAAAATCCAGACTGGTTGTGTATTTACCTCCTTAGTATAGTATCTGACCCCTCACAGTCATGAACGTATTTTTTCCTCTCATTTTTCCTCTCATTTCCTCTCATTTTTCCTCTCCACTCTCTCTGTGAGTTTGGTTAGTAATAGTATTCCTGTACTAACTATGGGAAAATGGGAGTCTATACCCAAGGCCACATGAGGAAGAGAAATACATGATTTAATTCAGCTTTTCCCAGAGAGTGACGCAGGACAGAAACCTGTATTCATGTGGGGTTCGTTAGAAATGTGAAAGGCAGCATGGAGTTTCTCAACAAAAATGCAACTCAGAAAACGTTTTGTTTTATCACCTGGACTCGTGTAGAGCTAACTTAAGTATCTTCATCTTGAACAGTATAAAAATAAGCCATAGTGACTGCAATCACCAGGCAGTTTTTCTGCATTAAAAGAGTAGCCTGAGTTAAGAGTCCTTTTATCTGGACATAATTTTCCCTTTATAGTGAGAAGTCATTTTTCATTTCCTTTTTTATGTGAACCACTATTGTGGTTTAAAAGAGACAAAGCTGTTTAACCAGGATTCTCCCTCTCTTTCCAGACAGATGGTAGGACACAGTTCCCACAAGTGCAAGGACATCCCCTGTTCCAGGGAACCTTTTCTGTGCAGTAACGGCGTATCTTAGTTTACCATAGAGCTCCACTCTTCTCAAGACCTCTTGATAAGGTGTCTTCAGCCCGACAGAGGCAGGGAAAGTAGTACATAAGATGACTCTAATCCTTATTTTCTCTCAAGACTATCCTGTTTGCCAAGTAGTTGGTTTACAGGTTGCAACATTGACGCTGAAAATATGGAAGTCCTTTTTTTGTACATACCAGAAGACACACAGCTTGAAGTCCATCAGGTTCAACTTTGGTTTACACCACAAATACTTAGCCCTCTACCCCACAGCAAAAATCTTTTCTTCCTCAAACGCCTGCAGAAGGAATCAGCAAAACAGGATCTGTACCTATCAGTTCTTTCTTTCTACTCAGACTTAAGTGACATCACAACCTGACCAATCTTTTGTGTTGTAATGTGTCTGCACTGCCAGGCTTTAAAAGCTGTCTTTTGTATTTTGGTCCACTACCTTACGGGCTATAATCCTATATCTGTTCTATTCACAGGTAAGAATGCATTTTCTAATTTCTAATCAAGCCTCTCACCCACAAAAATAATGTATCTGTATATATCATCATGCAGAGAGAGATGAGCCTTATAGCTGAAAAGGTACAAGAGGATTGCTTGTACCCTTGAGTCTGTGAAATAAATTATGTTCGGTAAAATGATTTCTCCTACATCTGTTGCAGAGAGTAATACAGTGCAGCAGGAATTTGTTTAAAATTGTTCTCTCTTGCTCAAACCATTCTGTTTGCTGGAGTGTTGTTGTTATCCTTGTAGAAGAGATAGGGGCAGGAAAGCCTTGCTTTTCAGAAACAGTGTGACTGTAACAACAATCTCTTTACTGTATAGATTATTACAAGTTATTTTAGATCAGCAGCTGAGAACAAAGCTAAAGCCGACCAAGTCCAAAAGCATTCAAAGAGAGTGTGCACGCTCTGTTTCTGATACTTCTAAATCTGCACTGTGAAAGAGCGCTCTGCTCAAGAGGTTTGTCAGGCATCTTTCTCCTTGTTTTTCAGTGCCAGCCTCACAAATTTGAGACCTTGGCACTGTAAAGTTTGGTGAGGTCAATCAACACAAAGTCAATAGATTTATCCTCTTTTAAGCCTGTACGCTCCATACGTTCCGGCGGGATGCTTTTTTAAACAAATTTTACTGCTTCATGCCATGAAAGGAAGACTTGGTTTTACATCTGTGTGGCACTGACTTCATTAGGTTTGCTGTAGATCTGTGCTGGGTCAAGGAAAAGCACAACAGCCTCATCAAGCCTCATGAGTGGGATTGTCTGTGCACTCGTCGTCTTGTATTTCCAAGTTTCTATCCAGAAAACCAGATGACTTGTGAGCTGCTGACACTTAGATTGTTTCACTCTTCAGCATTTTGTAATTTTTCAGGTTCCAAGAGTAAATTGAAAGGAGAAAATTCTTTGCTGCATCCAGACTTGACTGGCTGTAGCTGGCAGAGGGACTGTCTGGAAGTCCATTACTGCTTCCTGATCTTGGCCCTGATCCTGTTACTGCCTCTTCTCGTTTTCAAGCTCATGATAGAGAAGGCCACATCTGTTACCTGAGTGCCAATTTCTACTTGGCAACTTTCTGAAAGCGTCTCTTGATCTCTAGAACATATAGGACAGAAGGTTGTTCTTTGAAAAGCCTTTTCTGAGTACTTCAAAGTCTTGCTTAATATGTCCAAGAGAGACAGGTTGTGAAAAGCAGACACTGAGAGAATGGTCAAGCAGAAAATTATTTTGGTCTTAACCTAACTGAAGTCGAAGACTTCTTGTGTTTCCAAACTAGGGAAGAGAAACCAATCAACAACCAGCCACCATAGGATTTTCCCAAAAATTTTTGTGTTTAAGCACACTGCCTCTGTGTCCATACTATAGAGCTCATCTGCTGAGTAAATGTTTTTCTAGTGCTATTAACAACTTAGTAGGAAAGTGAGGAGCTCCGTGTCAGGTTAAGGCCTGAAAAACTATCGTGTTT
Source organism: Steatornis caripensis (assembly GCA_013398225.1). Lineage (NCBI taxonomy): Eukaryota > Metazoa > Chordata > Aves > Caprimulgiformes > Steatornithidae > Steatornis > Steatornis caripensis. The sequence continues at coordinate 254,149 of VZSC01016090.1, read as the reverse complement.
CTTCAAAGCAGCAGCAAAACCCAGTTGTGTGAGTTCACCAATATTCCTAGCCACTTCAAGGATTTAGTTCTAGTGCCCTTTTTGATTAATTTACCATATAATACATAATCTCTCGCTATTTAGTAGTTACACACAGTCAGTTATTTTTCCAGTGTGTCCTTTACAGAGGATTGCCACATTGGAACATTTATGAGGGAAGTTGCTCTTGTTTCTTGAGTTATCCTCAGGGAATTTACATGCCAGTATGTTGAGAAGGAACAGCATGCTATTGTTCATTGACAGAGATGTTTTTGAGAAACAGTTCTGAAAAGCAGATAACCTTTTTATCTTTCGTTCCAGTTTCAATAGGTAAGGAAGGAGAAACTAGTTATGAATAGATGTAAAGCTAAAGATTAGCAGGTCAAAAGAGCCTCTAGGAGCCCAGTGGAAAGTTTGGATCGTTTATAAGATTGTCAAGGCAGGTGTATGTCTCTCTGTGCGCGAGGAATTGAGTGGAAGAGTTTTGCAGAAGTTTGGCACTCAGGATTGACTTTTATATGAGGACAACAGGATTAAGGGACATTTTTTGGTCAGCACTTGAGTCGTGGTAGCTTCTTACGACGGCAGGGCATTGTGGAGTATGCCATAGCTCAGTATTCGTAACGGACTAGTGTTCAGCTGGAAACGGTTATGAATATGAGGTGTGTCATGGCATTCCTTTGAGTCCAAAGGTAGGTTAAGATGTTGAGTTAAATGTCATGGCATTAGCAGATGGCTGTTCTGTAGAATAGCCTGGAAAAAATAATCTTCAAGGCATGAGGATTGCCATCATATCAGTTTAAGGAAATCACAACCCAGACCTTTCCTCAAAAGTAGATCTAGACATAGTAGTCTGAGAAAAAATTTCACATGCGTCTGCAGACAGCTTCGTAGCGGCACATTCCACCTCGGGCTTCAAAGCTGTAAGTCTGAAGGAAAGCAGGATAGTAACGTATGAATAGTGCTCACATTGCAACTAACCAGTCTGTATGTCTGTGAATGAAGGTTGTTTTTTGAGTATAACTATCAAGGCAGTATTTTCTACACCTAACTCCCTTAAAACTCTTTTTCAAATTATGAGAAAGGGAGAAGCCTGTTTAAAAGTACTGGTGACTGCTTACTTTAATATGATACTAAAATCTCTAGCTCCCTGAAGTTCGGGTTATTTTTTGTGTAATTAATCTTTGGCAGCACTTCTTGGGAGTAAGCACTGGATTAGCTGTGTAACATATGCAAGTTTATTTTATTTCATTTCCAATTTTTGACATATGTTTTTGTATTTAGTTATGAGTTAGTATCCACTTCATCTGATGGCAGGGAGTGGATTGAATCGCTTTAAACTAGCACAGCCTGTCAGAGTTCATTGCCACTTTGTTCTTGCTGAGGGTCTGCCCCTGAATTTTACTACTGTTCTCTCAATGCAATTTTATCTAATCCAGATCCCTGTTAGAACTCTAAACTGAAGCTGTCCTGTTATGCATGATCTTGCTGTGCTGTGGATTTCTGTGGAACTTTCCTGAGAATGAAATGGAGAAGCTCAATCCTCTCCGGGGAACATAGAAATAAGGAAGGAAGTTTGGGCGGCAGCGGTTTTGGAGTAGGTTTTTTGTTATTTTTTTCCTCCTGAGAACAACTTTGATTTTTCTACTTGAAAAGTAAATGAAAGAATTCTGTCCAGTTGAGAGTGTGTTAATTATCTTTCTCCATGAAATATTCCTTCCAAAACAAAGCTCTTACTTTTTGGGATTACATACACTGAATATCACACACTCCGTGTAATCCATCTGCTCTGGAATCAGTGCTATGTTGTCTACTATATTAAATTAATATCTAATATTTTCTTACAGATACTGCATTGCTAGCTTTGTGAGTCATTTAGTAGTTTCTATACATAAGCATGGGCATAGTTTATTTATGGGCAGTGACTGATTTCTAAATCAGTACATTATCAGTGGTGGGGAATTTATTGTTTTCTGCAGGTGAAGGGTGTTATTAATCTGGTATACAGTATAAGGTTTTTTTCATCAGCTGTTAGTCTTGGGGCCTACTTTGGACAGTCTGAATTCTCTTTGAACAAACTTCACCTCTTTTGGCTGCATTGAATTTTTTTCCTGTGATTTGAATAACTTATGTAGGGTCATGAAGTCTGCTAATGCATTTTTTCAATATATGCTACTACAGCACTGGCTACTGTCTACAACCTGTAGTCTCTGGAGGCTTGTGGACAACTTCTAAATCGTCACTATTATTCATTTAAATTGTGAACTAATCCACACCGACTTCAAGACCTTTTTCTGAGAAACCATAGGCAATTTAGAGTCCATCATTGTGTATGTGTCACTGAAGTTTCTTTTAAAATTATTTTAATTTGCTGAGGGATCACCAGCCACTCAGTATCATAAGCTACTCTTCTGCCGTCAGTTTCGCTATCCTGGATCTTTTTGGCTCAGCACTAATTGATCCTTTCTCACTATGTACTGCTGGGCTGCTTAATAATATGTTGAACATCACATATCGAAGCATGAGTGTTGTTGACAATCTCCTTAATTTTGAAAATTGATCATGTATTTTTATCCTTTCTCAAAGAATATGATTATCATTTCATAAACTCTTAATCTGTGGAGGACTATCTTACTTATCCCTTGAAAACACAGTATCTTTAAGAACACTCAGTGAGGGATCTTCTCAAAGCACTATAGAAGTGTTTATAAACCATACCAACTAAGCTGTCTTTATTTAGACATATGCCGACTCCTTCATAGAACTGTAGTTATTTCTGATATAAAGCTACATTCCATAAAAGGATTTTGCTTTTTCCGAATGTACTGCCCTTGTGTCTACTGAACCGATTCTTTATTATCAACTTGCCTAATATGGATGTCAGACTTTCTGGATGGACTGGTTTCCCAGATCACACACCAAGCTATTTTTCAAGATGGTTGTCCATCTGTGAATGGCTCCTTCCCTTTCCATTAATTAAGCTGGTTCATGGTTAACAAAGTGTTGTTGATCTTATCTACAGATCAGTTTATCTTGTCTACTATTGTGCAGTGTACAGGGAAACAAGAGCTCGGCAGGCTGATTAGCACTGGAGGAGGAACTTAATATTAAAATATATTCTGGTTCATTTCTATATTCTTGTCATATTTCCCCTTGGAATAAATCAGAAGTGTATGCAGCCACGTTTGCCCAGATGCTGCCCTTTGTTATTAATTTATTTTGCAATCTGTTTTTCATTATTTTGGCAGAGATAACACACTATTCTCAGCTGCCTATTTAGGAATCTTTCATGCAAACTCTAACAAGTCTCTGGTGCATTTTTCTTTTTTCATGCCTCCTTACTGATCCCTCAGCTTTTCTACTGTTTCAATGGATCATGGTTTTCTCTGTCTGTATTTCCGAAGACGGAAAAATGCAGGTAATGCCTGAGAATAGAAGTATCCCCTTTGCTGTCTTTTCTGCTCTTGTTTATTTAGACCAAGGAACATCTTGAAAAAAGAATACATTTGAGAGTCACTACCAGTCTCTAAGACTCAAACCTGACTACTAAAATGGGCCCAAAGCAAAAATTCAAGCTGGAACTTCAAAGTTGATTTGTCAGTGGGCCAAAATACAGCTGCAGCATAAACCTAACACAGATAGGAGGAAGTTAAGGTAGAGATTTTCATGTTTATACCTGCAGGTTCAAAGCAAGGTGCAGTGTGTTACTGTGCTTCTCCAGATCGCCAGCATCTTACAGTCGGTGTTTTCCTCCGAGATTCCCTTACACCTGAGTGAGTTTAGTTGGGTTGTTCTTCTGTTGTGTTCGTAACAGCTCTACTAGTTGCAAGTCAGAAGCATCCATCTTCTTTCCGTGTTTCTGTGTGGCAACTGATCAGTGCAAGGAAGTCAGGGTCCTTGCTGCCTCTTTCAATGCACTACACATTTGCCTGTGGCTAAATGAGTTGGCAAATGGCTAATTAAAACATCTCTGAGCATCTGATTGAAATTGTCACCCCACAAAAAAGAGCACATGAGAGAGACTATCTGCAATAACCCCATTCATTTCTTCACAGAAGTTATTCATTCTAGCGTAGATTGCCAGTGCTTTCAGTGGTTTGAGCTCATGTGGTGATTTTGCGAAGGGGCGGGAAGCTGTGCATGTTCCATCCCAGCAGCTGAGCCATGGGTGTGAAAACGCTCAGCTGGAAACGCTGAGTGTGGCCGAACACATGCCAAAGGTAGTAATGGCGTCAGCTGGATCGAGGGGATGTATAGCTCTACCCTCAAATACATACTGTTCAAAGCTGGGGGCTTGTCTCTGCACTCACTTGCACCCATGTGAACTGGCAGAGTTTTTACTAAAGCCAGTGCAAAACTGGGGCAGCCATATGAGAGCCAGGCCCTGAGAAAGTATGCACTGTACACAGCAACTGCCAAGGAGAGTCAATCCTCTCTAGTCTGTTCCAGTGCAACAACAGCAAACTTAATAAGCAGAAGAAATCTATATAAAATGTTAACAAGAAAAATAACTGTTATTGTAAAGTCTGAAGTTTTTACTTTGCTTTAAAAATGGCATGCACAGGTGTAAACCCCCAATTTTCCCTATGCATTAGTGCTATTTCATGTATGTAACAATACAGCTTTCATGACAGCAGTTCATCTGTTTTGTGCAATAAACTGTCCTCCTAATGTGATGCAATCAGACCTGATTACTTTTCTGTGGGATACAATCAATATTTGCAAGTCAGTACTGCTAAATCATTCCTCCCACAAATGGTACTGGGGAGGCAGATTACAAAACAGATAATCCTTCCTCAAAAGAAAATAAAGCTTTGTGGAAAACAGAACATTTTTTTCTGGTCTGTATTGAATGATAATCTTGAGGTGAATAGACTGCAGGCTGGGCCACTTTAGGCTTTAGATACTACATTCCTGGAGAATCGATGCATTTCAAGTAACATCCTGCTTCGGGAAGGCAAAAGAGACCAGCACCTTTCAAAGTCATGTGTCACTTTTGAAAACATACGGCCTTGCTTTTAAACTTTGGAAAAAACCCAACAACAGAAGAATCCACAGAGTTGTTTCCCAGAAAGATTGTTCAAAGACTAGTGCACACAGGATACCACTAGTCACTGGACAGCCTTTTGCTGAAAGCACCTAAAAGCTTCTGGACCTCTAAGAAGTGATGGTTCTGCCTACTGTGCTCCAGTGAGTTTCCCCTCAAGCCTCTCCTGCACTCCTGCAAGTGCATCCATGCACAGAACATCGGACACAACAAAAATCTCTTTCCTGACATCTCGGTGCACCTGACTAGAGGCGCACCGTGGACAGAAGGCCTTAGGAGCACTGATTTTTGGTAATGCCTTCAAAGAAAACAGAAGTATGTAATACAGCTCGTGATAGGCATGGTACAGATATCATTGGCCATTGTCTGAGAGACTGAAACCTGCTTCAGTATGGGCAGTCAGGCTCTGTACCTTCTGTCTCACAGAGAATGAGGTCTGATTCTTTAGCAGCTAAGAGAGACTCTCGTCTAGGTTTAGGGAACAGATGCCATAGTCACTTGACTAATACCCTGAGCTCTGTTACCAGTGAAAAACTAAATGGAATCAATAAACCGTCTTTAGTTTGTTCTAATGTTATAAAGGGCTATAGGAAGATTATAAGGCATTACTACATACAGCACAGCTTACTGTAAGGTGTATCATCTCTCTCCATTTCCCTTTTGAAAAAGGATGCTTTTCTATAGAAAGCTTTTAATTCAATCACTAAATTGTTTCAAATAGCGTGTCTTAATCCTGCAGTGGATGTAATCAATCAGAAAGTATAGAGAAAACAAAGTCGTGCCAGCCTATTTAAAAAAATGTACCAGTGACGATATTGAAAAAAATATTTATTTGAATCCTGAACTTCCTGTATCAATAGGGAGACCTACAGTGCAGTACCATTGATCAACCTGTAATCCAGAACAAGGAAGAAATTTACTACATGGCCTTCTCTTCCCGGCCCATTAATTTCACAAACTATCATCAACTGTTTATGGCAGCCTAATGTCAACATGCAACTTATGCAAGACAACAAAGCAAATGGTCAAATGTCGATGAAGATTAGGGCAAGGACATGCACTGCTTAGTGTTTACAAACATCTCAGCAAGACGTCTTTAAAAAAAAAAGCCAGCACCCCACATTTTCAAAGAATACACCAATACAGGAGTGCACAGCATCATGGCTCTTGATGTCAATGGTCACGTCACGATATAAAAACTCGACTTTAAACACCTCATTAAAAACAAACAGTGATTCAGGGGAGTTGAAGAGGCTTGAGCCAAACTGCCCAAAGCCATTAAGCATTAAATGCTGGCATATATTGTCTTTCCTTTTCAGATATTAAGATCATGACGTTTGGAGATAAGCCAGAAAACACAAAGGACTTCTCTGCAGAACTGATCTTCAGGTGTATTGTCATAATGACAAGGGTGCTTGCTATAAGTCTAGGTGCTGACCTTCCTAGAGTGTGTCTGTGTGTGGGTTCGTGTGCAAGTGTGCACAAGATGGCATTGTTATACAGAGCTTATGTAAAATTGGGTCCTAAGGTCCAAGTTCTCCTATTTGATACGTCATACATTCATTCTCAATTAATGTGCATGTGTAGGCATAAATAAGAATAGAAGTCAGGCAAGTATTATCAAATTTTAAATGAAAAATGTTAAAAAAAGGGATAGTAGTTCTTTCAGTGGAGAAAACTATTCGAGAAATCTAAAAGATTCACATTAGCAAGCTATCCCCAAGAAAGAAAGTTTCTTAACAAATTCTGTAGCAGTTCTTTTCAATCTTTGTAACTCATGGTCCTCCAAACACGTTGTAGAAGTGGTGTGGGTGTCTTTACATTTCTTATGTGTAACTTCCTTCAGAAAACCTGGGAATTTGCTTTCCTTTTCTCTTAATGACTTACCTTTGGTCATCTTTGTCTGCCATATCTGTAATTCTCTATTTTTATGCTAATCTTTTTTGGGAGTAATCAAAGCTAAATTTGTATTAAAATATGGGTTCAACACAGATTTGCACTGTGATATGTAATGCTGGTTTCTGTTTTCTTCTTGATTCCTTTCTAATAACTCCTCATATTCTATTTACTTTTTGAACACCAAGAAGAGTTTTTGAGATGGTTAGTGTTTTTCACCATTTCTTCAAAAAAGCTCATCCAGTGGAATTATAAAATGAAATTATAAATTTAAAACAAATCAGAGGAAGACATCTTTTAGATATCAAGTAGTTACACAGTATAACTCGGTGTTCCAAGATGTCAGAGAAGCTATAAATACAAACAGATTATCAGAAAGCACAAAACTGGTGATTATTGAAGAATATAGGATGCAAATTTGTCTCAGGAAGTTCCTGAACTTCTTATTGCTGGAAAATGGGAGAGTGTTACAGGTGAAAGACTCATACTTATTCCTAAGCGGCTGCAACCGGCCATGATCAGAGAAAGAATATGGAACTTGCCAGATCTGTGGCCCAGTCTAGTGTACCTGTTCTTACAGACAGCACCTTAGACAATTTTCAAGGGGTGAGATTTTTTGTTGTTGTTATTTGGGTTTGAGGGGGGGGAGGGTTATAATTGGGAATTTGAGAGAATTAAAAAAAATAGTTCAAGGCAATAGAAATGGGGAGGCAATGCCCTTAACCATACAACACAGTGTAAAACTTCTAGGGACGTGTTAAACAATTTAATAAATACGATAGTAACACATTAAAATGTATACAGGTAATTGAAAACCAAGACCTAAAATTTTGGTCCGTTGGTCTGGATAGAGTTTAGAACAACTAAAGAATGGAACTTGCATTTGCTTACATATAAAAGGCTACAGGATTTTCCCAAGGGAGAAAGCACTGGCACCGTGAGCTTTCCTTCTGTTCATGAGTGAGGGAGAAGATGCAGCCCTGACTGAATAATTGATGGTGTTGTCCACAATGTGCCTAAGGTAACTGAGGACAGATTCGATATCTCACTTTCTTTCAGCAGACCCCATGACCTGTGGGCTCACCATACCTCACCTGTAAGTTACAGCAGTTGTCTCTGGTGGGAATCCAAATGGAAACATGGCAGTTGTGGCATCCAATGCCCTCAAGGAGAGAAGAGTTCAGACTAGGACAAAGTACTTCTTTCTTCAAAGTTTAAACCAGGATATAATTTTTACCTCGATTGGGTCATTTTTCGAAGTGCAAAAAGAGAGAAGAATATCTAGGTAAGAAAGAATTTTAATGCAAAAAAAAATTTAAAAAAAGGAATGCAAAGCACGAATTTGTTACAACGAAGTTACACCTAAAAGGGAAATTCCCCCAAAGTCACAGCATCCTATGACTTCTTATGTTCTGCTGAATAAGATCCCTTCTATTTCTGCCATCCAGATTTCCTGGAATTAAGAGTTATCTTTGTCTCAGCAGGGGTGTCACTGGAGGTGAAGTGAACTAGAAGTGTGAATGCTATAAGCATTTTCCGTTTCCCTTCAGTAGAAAACCACCTGTGAAATCTGGAGGTCAAGTCAAAATAACAAGAGGTTTCTGAAAGGAGCACCAGGGGATATTTGCCGCAAACCCTGCCAATCTGTACTATAATCCAATGTATCATGGGCAAGTAGTGTAGAGAGTGGAGAAACAGTAAAATACAGTATAGACAGTATAATAAATAGAGTTCATATGGCAACTCCACAGCCCTTACACAGCTCTTTATTTTTAATGTCTGAGTAACTTACAAGAAGATCCTTCTCAAAGCTAAGACTTGTGGTCCAGAGGTTTATTTTGTGTGCAATCTGTGAACTAGAACCTACACCCATAAGGTCAGCGGGGGAACTGCAAGCAGCACAGCATCATTTAATCCGTGCAGTTTTACCCCCTGCGCTGTGGTTTTTTTGTCAACAGCACAAGTTCCTGCCTAGAAGAACCCAGGAGACTAACACCTACGCGTGGTCGTTCAGGTTTTCGGTGGGCTTGATCACTTCCTGAGGTGATCGTCTTGCTTGCTGACCATGGAGTGCCTGTCAATTTACTCATCTGTTGTCTCAGCTGCCGCAGTCACATGCTCCTCTGTAGGTGAGATGAATCTAGCTGTACACAGCCATGCTTTCAGGGTGCTTACAGATCAAAATGAACAATCAAAATTAGTAGCAAAATAGGTGGATTGTAGTCAAAGTTCATAGGCCTTGTAGAAAGCTCATCGCAGTTTGTTTGGAAATTGCTTCTATTTCAAAGCACATTCCCAACCCATTCATTTTTATTATATGTTCCCTCCTGCTTTGTTTGTTCAGCTTAAAATAAAATAAAAAAAGGAGCAGAGAGAAATAATGTTAGCAACACTAGATGTTTCTGTTTGGTAGGTCTAATAAGAATTACGTTTGCAGTTTTTGCCAAAGCCAAAGCAATTTGTTCATCAGAGGTATTATCACCAGTTAGGGAGAGTGATACCTTTGCCAAATGCCTGTGGGTTTTTTGATATTTAAACAGACTGTCAATTCCAAAGAAATGAAATTAAACTGCGTCTGCACCCAGTACACACATACAAATGTACTGGGAGTGCCACTAAACCTGTGTGGAGTGTCTGCACTTTCACAAGGATTTGGACTTGGCCAAGAGTGTTGCTTGCCAGATGCATGGGTATAAATGAAAAAGAAAGGAGTTCTTTGTTCTGTTTGCAGGGCCAGCATAGGATCTGCTGCCTGAAAGCAGTTTTCTTTTCTCAAGCTGGTCGTTTTGGTGGAAGTTCGGAAACCTGCAGTGTTTCAGCAGTGTCTGTTTCCTATCAAGAGGCTGCTTATGAACTCCTCAAAGAAGAAATGGTTAGAATTTGTGAGGTGTTTCTGCTTTTCTGGACAGATACTGAAGTGGGCGTAATTCCGTGCGCGCTGTTGGTACAAGCACTCCCATTGATGCAAACAGAGTATGTGCAAGAGCAGGGGTGAGCAGAGATTGGAACCTGTAGTACATTTATGAGAGAGACTTCAGGTCAGAGAAGGAAAGCAGAAATTTTGGGGGTATAAGAATTTATAAAAGCAAGTAGGAATAGCAAGAACAGAGTCATGTGTCAAAGATTGAGGCTTAGGATATCCTGGCTTTTCCCTGTCCCTTGACTTAGCATCATGCCTTTAAGGAATCTGCTTTAGTAAAGATTGAAACAAGGCTGTTGCGTGTTTGATGATAATGCATGGAAATTACCACATTCTTAACACCTACAGAATTTGCTGAAGTCAGACCATCTTTATAAACATTTCTATGCTTTCTTAAAGAATTCTGGAGGGGAGCTGCCGCAACCCTGCTGAGTCCCAACATCACCTAAAATTCCAGAGTGAAAGTATCCTTGTGACGTATTCTAGAGCTTTCCTCAATGTATTATTTTTCTCCCATTTTATAGTCTTGCTTTTATATTTTTTCCAACTGTCAGGTTCAGGTTTCAGGGACCATCTCTTTTCCCATGACATCCCACTTCCCTCGAAGTCCCTTTTGTCACTGTTTATTCCAACCAGTGACAAAAGCAGGTACCTGCTCCCATCTTCATGGGTTGCATCACCTGAGTGGGAACCTGTAAATCCTTCCTGTGGTCTCCATTGTATAGACCAAGCAACATCTCTGCTAGGGCCTCTGAAATTCTGTCATGTTGAGGCAGAAGCTCTGTCCTGAAAAACTCAGGCTTACAAAAGAATGTTAGTGTCTATCCTGCCAGATAACAGGCTGGTGACTGAAGCTGTAGAGTTACTGGGGTTGGAGGCTCTTTCCTTGCCAACGTTGTTTTCTTTATGCAGTTTGTTTGACAGAAGAGCAAACCCACGGACTGTTTCTGGTGACAGTTCAAAAATACAAGGCAAGATGCAGAGCGAATTTTTGTTCTTCCAAAATGTCTGCGGAAGGTATGGGCAATCCCTCAGCAAGATGATTTCATCACTAGTTGATTGCTGTTATTAATCTCCATTAAGGTAATAAGAGATCAATTGGTGATAAATCTCCACTGGCTTCAAAGAGAGCGAAGTGCTAGTTCCCTTGAAAAGCTTGACCTAACCTAGGAGGTTAAAAATGGTCAAATTAGCAATTTGATGCTGTCTTTTCTGAAAAGCTAATTTCAATAAGATGAAACTATTGCTCCAGAAGACACCTCCGTTACGACAGGACATATGTTCACACACATATATACACGTGTATGCTCTACGTTCCCAAGCTGCAATTGCCAACAAACCAAGAATGGCTCCAGTAAGACAGTGCAGTCCAGGCAGTAGAGCTAGGGAGGAATGGAACTATGTCCTCGTATGGAGAAGGCCACCAGAGACGTAGGATAAGAAAAGCTGTGGGAGGAGAAACATAGGGAAAAGAAAAGATGTGGTAGAACGTATCTCAGAGAAACTGCAAAGGCAGTAAGGAACAGCTGGTTCATATGAGATTCCAAAGCTGGAAGCCAAGGCAGAAATTGCTCTGGGTTTCCCTGTGGGTTTTTTTTCTAGAGAAAAAAGACTAAAATCTTGTAAGTTTTAGACTAAAGAAAGTCCCAAGGCTCAGTCTGTAGGTTCTGAGGTGTACCCTAGAGAGGGAAGTTTCCTTCACTGTATAATCATAGCTGGCAGCTGGTAGGTGGCATGCTGTACTGTCTGGCCGTGGTGGCACCACAGACATTGCGTACTATGGAATCTTCTTATCAGGGTCTCCTGTGCACTGTGTTGAGCATGTGTGTCAGGGCAGGGGGAAAAGGGCCTTCTCTGCATCGTGCTAGACATGAGCTAGAAACTGGTCACAGACTCACAGAATGGCTGAGATTGGCAGAGACCTCTGGGAATCATCCAGTCCAACACCCCTGCTCAAAGCAGGATCAACTAGAGCAGGTTGCTCAGAGCCACAGCCAGCCAGTCAGGTTTTGAACATCTCAAAGGATGGAGACTCTACAACTTCTGTGGGCAACCTGTGACAAAGTTGGATGACTCTCACAGTAAAAAAGTTTTGTCTCATGTTTAAGTTGAATTTCCTATCCATTTCAGTGAGATGGGAGCCTCGCTGAACTGATTTGTTGCTAAAGTTAAACGGCTTCCTGGCCAGTGTAAAAGGCCAAGTTAATAATACCTGCCTATCAAATGACAAATTCTGTCTGTGATGGTGTAGCAAAGAGAAAAGCCATTTTTCCTCAAGGGTGCATGCTTTCATGACAGGCTTGACAAATATAAATATTTCATTATAAATGAGCTGTCCATATCCATTCAATTGAATGCTATGTGGCACTTGTGAATTTAATAATTTTCACCTGGTATTTAATGATTTTCACGTTGTGGAAGATCTAATTTTGCTATGCTGATGTTGAAATCATGGTGTAAACAAAGCAAATTAGTCACTGTACAATAACTGTTCTGCTCTAAGATGAACATGGATCACTAAATGGCTTGTGAATTGAAAGATTTACAGTTGGATGAATTTTCAGTGGTTTGTAAATAACTAAGGTACGATTAAGTCAGTTCTCTGAGCCTGTGGATACTGTCCTTGTGAATTATTTTATCCTTACTTCCAATTGATCAACATTTGTTTTCTCAGTGACCGCTTTCACTTGACATCTTCCTAAGTAGTACTGTTTTACACAGAAGGAGATGAAAGTCTAGCTGTCATTTCTGGTAGCAGAAGTAAGGGAAGATTTAAAGTATCATTAATAACTTATTTTTTTCCTTATTCATAATTTTCTTATGAGCTTCCAGCTTTATTGCTTATGATTTGGGTTTTGGGGTTTTTTCCATTTGCTTCTCTACCTTGTTAAATCTAATTTCTTAAACTACAATTCTGTGTTTTCTGTGGTCTGGAGATGAGTTAATGCAATTGCAATATTTTGACATTTTCTGATTTTATTTCTTTTCAGATTGGACAGGAAAAAAATGAGTAATATACTACTAGTAAACACTAGCTTAAGATGGCTCAGCTGAAACCACTGAGACTGAATTAACTGGATCTGAGCAGCTGCTTTCTCTTACCAAGTGCAAAATGGCACAGTTTCAATCAGGGAAAAGGGCATGTATGGCTTTCCATGGAGTGATGAAAATGGGAATCTCCAGAGTACAGAAGTTCATAAAAATCTTTCCAAACTTCCTGTAGTCTTAGAATTGGAACCTGAGATGTGACTAGGGACCAAGTTCCAGTGTGGCACTTCTTGACACCTCACCAAACCTCACAAGGGTTCATCTCTTGTCTTAACCGAGGATTAATTTGGCATTCATTTAAAATATCTTGAAGACCTCTAATCTGTGAGGCAGTGGAGAAGAATTAAAGGAATCTGGGTGGTATAAGGACATCGTGAAAGCTCAGGAGCAAAATGCAAATAACCTTCACTATGGCATAAATGAGTACGTGCTGGTTTGGGTTTCATTTGTGTCATTATTTTGTCTCAGGCCTGACGTTTTTTTTAATGACTGCACTGTCAGTAGCACTCTTGCAATGTTTCTAGCATTTCTCTATACCAGATGAGTCCAGCTTTGGAATTGCATCCTGTTCACATTTTAGGCTTCCTGTGGACCTTAGTGGGCGTTGAATCAAATTCTTTCCTTCAAAATCCAGGAAGAGGGTGGGGGAAAAAGTCCTGACCTGTAAGGCATGTAATAGCTAACCCCCGATTGATATCAATGGGAACTGAATGCGGACCCATCATGATTTGTATCAATAGGCACATCATTGAAGGAAGAAGGATATTTCTGTCTCAGTTTCATTTTTGATTGCTGGGCAATTCAGGGCGCACACACATTAATTTACTCAACCTATTTTCCTGGTTCTTAAAGTTCAGAGTTTGGGATTGACCTTGCCATGAAAAATGGTGGAGTTGCATTGTCCCGTGGAAGCAGAAGTAGTTGTGCTGCCTCTGGTCTCCTGGGTGTGCAGAGAAGGCAAACAGCATTTCCTCGTTGTCCTGGCCTATGGCTGCAAGGCAGCAAAGGCAGAACTATTCTTTCTTAAGATTCTCTTGAGGCACTCTTAAGAATGCCTTTCTTAAAGTCTCATACAGAACTGATGCTTTTGCACACTGCTTAAAGGAAGAGAAGGCTGCACGTGCCTACTTAGTGCGTGCACGTAAAACCTTACTGCATTTTTTAATCCTTAATATCTTTGAACAACCCAGCTGCTACAAGTTAAATATGATAATTACATTTTACATTTCTACCTCGAGGTCTTTTCCTAGGTAGTTGAGCTAAATAACTCTGAGCTAGAGTAAAATCTACTCAGTTCTGTTTGGTAATAGTAACAAGGGATTGTGTCCGGTCCCAGCGATCATCAGCCCCAGCTAGAAACAAATCTTGCAAATGGTCTGGCCCTTCTCTTTATGTGGCTTATACTGACATCTTGAAAATGATTCCAGGTCAGTCCTGGAAATGTGGTAACTCTTAGCTTTAAGCGTAACTGTTCGCCAAGATAAAGTCTATTCCCTTTCTTGTGTCAGCGGTACACCAGCTCCTCAATTCACCTGTGACTCTGAGATTGCTCACGTTGCCAATTGCTGTTTAAAGGTAACTGAGCACAGCAGATATTGGACCTAAATGACCAAACAGTAAACCAGGACACCTCATTTGTGATCCCTGACTGCTGTCACTCATAACATACAGAAAGCCACAAGACTGTAATTGCATTGGGCAAAAGCAGTATATCCACACAAACACTTTGCTGGTGAGAATAGTGAAAGACGGAATGAAGGGAGGAGAACAAATCAAGCTGTCATAAAGCTGCATGCTTTGGTGGTTTATAGAGTTAGTGTATGTCCTGTGCAGTATCTTGCTGCACAACATTGAGCGATCATTTGCCCTTTGAATATATTGAGTAACTGCCTGTGCTTTGCATTTTGCTGTTGGGATAATTGCCTGCCTGTGCAACAGTTTATTGAACATCTACCTAGTGATATTTTATTGACTAATTGCTTGACAGATGTATTGTTTCACTCAATAGTTGGTTATTTTGCTTGATATTTTCTAGAACTATTTCTAGGTCTGAATGGGGCAAGCTTTCTCAGGAGTGGGCAGTCTCTCAAGACAGATTTCTTCAGGTTTGCTCATTTGTTCTTCCAGACACTTTACCCCAAAGAAAACTTCACTGCCCTGCTTCTGACACTACTGCTATTATATATTTATTTGAGGCCTGAATATTTTTCGAGATTCTTCCTACATTCACCTAAACAGTCTGGGCCTGTTTTTTTATTGAACATTTTGTGGTTACAAAGAAATTGCACTCATCAGGAAGCAGTTCATTATTCTTCTGTGCTGTTAGCGCCTGGACTCCTGACTTTTCATTCCAGT
The DNA here is from genome assembly GCA_013398225.1 of Steatornis caripensis. Lineage (NCBI taxonomy): Eukaryota > Metazoa > Chordata > Aves > Caprimulgiformes > Steatornithidae > Steatornis > Steatornis caripensis. Next base: position 238,865 of record VZSC01016090.1, on the reverse strand, counting down.
GCTTTATGGTGTAGAGCACTGGCAACATGTACAACTGATGTATTTAGTCACTGGAACTGAGGAAATTCCAGAGCTTTTTCCATCATGCTTCAGGTCTGTGGCAGGTAGCATACCATGAAGCTTAGCAAGTGTTGCTGTTGCTGGGGCTGGGGTAGGGACCTCATTCATCACTTCCTATTGATTTAAGGCAGGGAACATTTCAAAAGGCAAAGTGTCTTATAGAAAATATGTTTTTCAACATTACTTTTTGAAAGAGTGCAGCCTTTTCTAAAATGTGCCAACTATCACCCGTACAGCCCCATATTGCTAACTCCTAGTTACTGTTCTTTTCTTACTCTTAGCGTATCAGGCAGTGAAACTGATTCATCAGCATGCCAAGCCTTACTCTGCAAGACCAGAATGCAAAGGAACTATAGAAGGGTATTATTCAGAATTGTTGAAAACAGCTAGATATGGTAAAAGGCAACAGTGAACTGGGCTGAGAATTTTGTATTTCGGATCAGCAGTTCAGATACAGGTTTTCCTTGTTCTTTGTGCACTGAACAAGAGACAGAGTAAAGGCAAGAGCTGGATGACTCCTGGGCATCCAGTAAAGTCACATGGTGGGTGTTTAAGAAGTCTATTATCCTCAGTGCTCTGAGTAAAAACCAATTTGGTCTGTTCATGTGTTATTTGCCTAGAAAAATGCCCTCTTTAATTTCAGTTGTATATATTCCTCTTTGTTGCTCCCCCTCTTTTCTGTTCCCTTGTAGTTAGTTGCTGTGATTCAGTTCAGGGATAGCTCTAAAGTGGTGAGAAATGTACAGAGATACTTATATATTTCTGGCAAAATAAGGACTGTAGTAAGCAGCACCATGCTAAAGAGAAAATGGCTGGTAATGTATTATGAGTGACGATCAAGATAAGGAGGCTGTCTGCTGCCTGAAAGGTTTTGTGCAGAAGTGTCCTATGTTACACCTGTTGTTAGGTTGGAGCACATGCTGTTTCAAACCTGAATGGATACATAGAGCAGAAAGAACAGAATCCCTGCCTTGTCTGGAGTTGTTCGTTATCTTCCACTCTTCAGGTAGAAGAGCTGATGCTGCCTCTTGTGCAGATGGTCTAAGCAGGGCCGATTTCACCTCCATGAGGTGAGCTATAGGTCCACTGTTGCTATGGTAATACTGCAAATATTTCACTTGGCCCAAGGCTTGGTAGCCCTGGGGTGTTATGATGATGAAGGAGCGCTGGGGCAAGCTCTTAAGGTTGGCTGGACAGGGCTGCACCTCTTCCCTTGCTTAAGGGCAGTCATAGTATGTACTGCTTTGTCTGTACCCTACACGAGTGAGAATATATGTAACCATTACAAATAATTAAACAAGCTCCCTTTGTGGCAGAAAGTAGCCAGAATACCTATTAAAAAAAAATTCTAAAGATACATACACCTACAGCAGCTAGGTAACCTAACAGAAACTAATATGCTGTGAACCAGATACATTGATTTATCCCAGGAATAGCACAGCTAAAGGCAGGGGTCGGTTCTTTTGTGAAATGAAATAGTTTATTTTTTCTCTAGTGGAATCAAGAAAACTAGCAGGGGTGGCATGGACAGACGAGTCCAAAAGTTGCTGAAGGCCTGGAGGCAGAAAAAGAAGATGAAGCACAAGTTATGTACATTTCCTGGGAGACAGTGCCAGATAATTCTGTCTTTCTCACCTGGAAAAACCTCCCCAATTAATGTTTTAAAAGTCCCACTGAAACTTTACTGAATATTTTAGCAGGTGAGGTGATTCTCATTTACATTTTCCTAGTAAATATTTTATTTTGCTCACATGGATATATCAAGTGAGAGAGGTTCCTATAGTTCTTGCACCTGTCTTAGTGGTTGTGTAAGCTGCCCCAGCTTTAGCTGTTTTGTCAGCAGTGTGAAGGAGCAAATTCTCCAGAACTCCTCTTTGCAGTCCCATTGAAATGAGAGCTGGGAAGCTCCACCAGACAACTAAGTCTTGTTCCTACAAATATCAACTTTAGAAACATCTCTGTTGACAGGACTTCAGCCACTGCCCATGGAATACTACTGCCAACATAGCCTAGTCCTTTATTCTGACCTTATCAGGAAGGGAAGGAATCAGTAGAGTACCAGAAAGTCCCTCTGACAAAAATCCCATTGTGTCTTTTCAGGTGAAATCCAGCTTGTTTCTCCCAGAAAGTTTCAATTAACTTCTATAGATTCTATTTAAGATATTTAAACTGGATCTCCAGTGAGCAGATCTAGACACAAACTGAAGAGACTAGTGCTGGTGATGTCTCCTGGTCATGTTTTCCCCTGCCTGCCTGCTAGGTCTCACTTTGGGAGAGCTTTGATGCAGTTACTATCTATCTGCCATGTGGAGGTTGCTCCGATCTTGACCATGCATGTCCATACACCACTTTGTTTCTGCATCTTTCCTTTTTTATGTTGATAGATTTTCCCCAGTGACAACTAGCCCTATGAAATGGTGGAAGTATTGCAACGCTCAGTGTTTAAGTATTAGGTGACTCCTGCTTACAGGAATCCACAGACCCAACTCAGTCCCTTGAGTGCTTCCGTTTCGTGTAGGAAAGTTTAGGCATAGTCTGCTTGATCTGCTAAATGTGCCATCTGACCTACCCGCTGGTGAGAGGGGGATCGCTTAAGGCTCACATTTTTGAGCAAAATAATCACCATTCCAGGGTCCTAGTGGAATCAAGAAACCTCAGAAAGGTGCCTAAGGACTTCAGGCAGTGTCACATTTCAGAACGGGATCCTAAACAGGCAGCTGAGGAGAAAATGAGGAGCAAAATGAAGCATAAACATCCTATTCCTCTCCCCTAAACATCTTTCCTGGCTTTAAAGGGGACCTGTTCAGCCACTCTGGATACCTGTCTCTGAACTCTCTTCTATAGCTGGGACCCCCACTATGTACAGTACTCATGCAGGAGAGGACCCAGCTGAGTTTCTTAGTATTCAAGCCCATATTTCTGATCATTAGGAGTCTGCCTTACCCAAGTGACGCTTGGCACAGGTTCAGGTCTTTCTGTGTAGTCTGTGCCATCCCAGCAAAAAACCCCTTCAAAACCCAAGAAAACAAAAGCAAGAACCCTAAAAGATTTACTCAAATGGAAGACAAAACAACAAGATTCTTTTGACCTAAGACTGCCTCCCTGTTTTACCTAGCAACTGCTTCATGTTAAAAAAACTGCTTTTGTTATAAAAGGAGGCAGGGACTCCTTTTACTTCATTTGAGTACAGATTGATCCTTCCTCTTGTGCTGTCTGGCCAGCTCATTATCTTGAAATGTGGATCTGAATCCCCTCAGGCAGGAGGAGGAATTAAATCTATATTCTCTCAGGCCAGGGGAGATTATAGGTTCTTCCAAAAGGGGATGCTTCTTCATGTCCTCCCCACTCCAAATATCTTAATAGGAAGTGGTGAGGTATGTCTTGCAGGAAGATGCTGCCTAAACGTGCATTGGACATGCTCTAAAGCTTTCTGCCACATCAGGGTATTTAGGCAGGGAAATACCCAGCTTCTTTCTCTGATTGACACAGGAATGGGAGTGTTCAGGCCTGAAGCAACCAAGGTGCCTCCACACCTGGGCAGGAGCAGATCACGTTGCTGCCCATGATAGGAAATCCCAGTGGATATCATGCACTTGAGTAGCTTGATCAGCAGCAGGGTGGGAGAGGGGATCTCAGCTGTGCTGTAGGAATTGAGTTAAAGCTAATGTTCAGGCAGGATTTGGGGCTGTATTTTACAAGTGGCGGGACAGTAGACAGTTTAGAAGTTTTTGCTTACCTGTATGTTTTGTGTCTATGTGTAAATGTTAAGTTTAAGAAAAAAAAAAGGAAATGGATTGATATTTTGACACCGTTCTCTGCCTAATGCTTCCTCAGCATCATCAGACACAGAGTACGCAGTACACAGAGCACTGTTGGTGAGGCAACTGCAAAAAAGGCCTGATAAATGCCATAACATATATACGGTTTGTCCAAGTCTGATGCCCAATTATCTTTTAATGATGTGAGCTAAGTTTCTCTCTCGGGTTGAGGAATCCCAAACGAAGGAAAAATTGGTTTAGAGTTCATGGATTTTTAAAGTTGTGTATATTTGAAAATATTTTCGTTTTCACAACAAATTCAATTTTGGACATTTTTTAATAGCTTTTTTTTTACTCAGAACTACAGAAAAAAAAGAAACCTTGATGTTGATTTACCCCCCTCGCCCCAGGTCCCTGGAGGAAAATAATCTTGTATCAAAACTGTCAAATTTACTCTATTCATTATTTTATATTGTAGTGTTAAAATTCATCTAGTGGAAGGTGAAAAAACCCCTTCTGTTATTTGCTACTTGTCTCTGTGAAAAGTTTCACTACTTTCATTTATTATTTAGATTGCATTTATTCAGAAAATGCAAATAGAGTTAAATAAAATTTAAAAATTGTTGTTATGTCGTTATGTATATATTATATACAGAATGTATGAAAAATGAGCCCAACTGTACTGTAAAAGAAAGACTTTTTCCCTTTTTACAGCAAGATCAATCAATAGTTATTATTCCAATTTCTGCTTGATTGGCTGAGCTCCACACAGTAAATGCTGCAGTACAAAAAGACAGCTAATTCCTCCAAGTTCTGATAGGAACAATACTAGCACATTCCTTTCCTGCTTTCTCTTTTTAAAATGGGGATTAAAGCAAATAATTGGTGCACCATCTTAGACTCTGTATTATGCATTAGTTCCTTTGCTTTCCTTACCTCATACCTTCTGACGGTCTCTGACTGATAAATGCAGAGTGTTTCAGGTGTTTGTTCACAGCTGTCCTAGCAGCACGTTTTGAATCGTCCCTTATGTTTTAGAAACCATGTGCCATGTAACGTCATAAATGGAGCTTGCGAGAAAGAAACCATCCAATAACATCCAACAACATGTATTTTTTATGATGATGTTGGGCTAAGCGATCATTTTTATGTCACCTGTCATTCCTCGAGGTTCCCACCCTCAAATATCCTGGTTGTGAAGGCTGTGATGCCAATGAAGGTTTAGTGAGGAATGGCTCAGAAGCAGAGGATGGTGAGAAATGGCTCAGCAACATTTATATCCTTCATTTAGGAAATAAAAGTATTGGAATCATTAAGTAAAAATCAAAGCTTTAGTGTAAAAAGATGTCAGAAAACAACAGAGAGAAATTTTCTGGTGCTCCTGAAGCTAATGTGAAGTGCTGAAATATTCCATCCCCTTGACATCTCAGGTCTGTCGCACAAAACTGTGCAGAAAAGAGCTAGCAGAGCCGTAGTGTTGCACACAGAGTTACCATTTTAAAAAATAATTTTAAAATGTGAGTGACTGCAACTCGCTTTATCCATATGAAAATGGATGGAAATATATTCAGTGCATTTATGGCATGTGAAAGGTTATATTTAATGTTATCTGATCTTGACCTTTAGACAAATTTGCATTTGATTTTCAATGCCTCTGTGAATGTTTTACTTGCTGCTCAGAACCCTTTTTAAACTGTGAAGACTACACACCTTATTACAATTGGTCATTTTACACTGATGCTGGTAACTTTTCATGGCTTTATAAAGCTAACTGTTGTTTTGAAGTGAAATTCTGAATTTTGGATCCAGTGGGATTACATGAGGAATAGACTCATTCAAAGCTGAGACAATCTTTGTGCCCTAATCTATCTGCAAAGACTGTGACTGCTCTTTCAGAAGGTTTATCATTATGTCCTGGCTTTGCTTGAGTTCAGACCAAGACGTGGCCTGAAAAATAAAGACTTACACTAAGCCATAGACTTAGACTATGATAGAATGCTTGAAGTTTCATTTTATAATCCCTTTTATAAAGTCAGTCACTTAGACTTGGTAGTATTGTTCATTTTATGTCACACTGCATTTCCCTATGCCATGAACGTCTTTGCACAATTTCGTCTTTCACAAGTAATGATTCATTCTTTCTTTTTTTTCTTTTTTTTTTTTTTTG
>VZSC01016090.1:133067-223832 GCA_013398225.1 Steatornis caripensis | reverse complement strand
AGTAAAAGTGAGAAAACTCATGGGTCGAGACAAAGACAGTTTAACAGGTAAAGCAAAAACCGCATGCGCAAGCAAAGCAAAACAAGGAATTCGTTCACTCCTTCCCATGGGCAGGTGTTCGGCCATCTCCAGGAAAGCAGGGCTCCATCGTGCTTAACAGTTACTTGGGAAGAGGAACGCCATCACTCCAAATGTCCCCTGCCCCCTTCCCTCTTCTTCCCCCAGCTTTATATGCTGAGCATGGTGTCAGATGGTGTGGGATATCCCTGTGGTCAGTTGGGGCCAGCTGTGCCGGCTGTGTCCCCTCCCAACTCCGTGTGCACGGCGCTGTGAGGAGCAGAAACGGCCTTGGTGCTGTGTGAGCACTGCTCAGCAGTAACAGAAACATCTCTGTGTTATCAACACTGTTTTCAGCACAAATCCGAAACACAGCCCCACACTAGCTGCAGTGAAGGAAATTAACTCTCTCCCAGCCAAAACCAGCACCTTCTTAATAAATATCCTGACTGTTTAACTAGGATAAGCAGATGATCGATTGCAACACAGTGCTGATGTTTAATTCCCCAGAGGGAATGGAGGCTAATTTATAACTACCAAGCATATGTGTCTTTCCAAAAAAGAGTGAATTGTGATACCCATCTCTGACAATAGGAAATGTTTTTGCAGGCTTTCTTATAAGAAAAAGAAGAGCTAAAGAAATCCAGTATACGTTGCAGTAGGAGACAGGATACTATTAAAAACATGTGCCTCATTCACTCTGCATTCAGTTGTCCCTCTTGTAGACTTACTGCAGAACAGACAGCTAGCTAGTGACTCATTTGCAGGGGGGAGCATGGTTAGTTTATCTAACATTATATTCAGGAAAAGATGAGTGAATCAATCATATAAATTATTTCCACTTGCTCATTTGATCTCTTCCCAACCTTCCTCTCCCTCAGGAATCTGACTGCTACAAGTACTTTGAAATTGTATGGATGTTTTTCTAATGCCAGCAAAGTGTAGGCTTTGCCGTTGCTGATCCACGCATTGCAGCAGAGCGTAACTTACGAAGAGGAAAACCACAGCAGTAATGAAAGGCCAATTTAATTGTTTTCACACACTCTCTCTATTAGTTTATTTTTCTCTTCCTCTATTTCATTCCTTCCTTCTTCCTTTTTGTGTTGATGTAGTGTGTTTGTTGGTAAAGAAGTACTTCAGAGCTAAAATGAATCCAAACATGAATGGATCTTAGTCACCAAAGATGGGCTTTTCTACAGCCCCTCAGTTTTTAAAGGGGTCATTGTTAGGACTGCCTGGCTCTTTTCCCCATTATATCACCAAAAGCACATAACCTCTTGAAACTGGTCATTATCTGCTACTCTGACAGAGAGAAAGCAGGAAACACGTTTTCTGGATCCTGAAGCCCACTGTCTGAGGTAAGAAAGAGCAGAGCCGTCCAAGGTCGTATATAGGGCAGAACGGTGAATGTTCTCCGGGACACCTGGCCTTTCCGTTATAATCTCATACTGTGGAGGGAGTGGGCTGTGTCTGCACTCGTTTGCCCAATCAGGATGGCTGTTAATCAAGAAACTCATTATCCTTTCACTGGCAATGACATTGAGGAAAATTCCTCCTTCCTCATACGCTCTCTCATTTTCATAATTTTGGAATGAATATGTACTAAAAGTATATCCACCTGTGTGGATAAAACTCACCGTGAAAAAGGCACTTACGGCATTGCCTGCGTGGGATACAGACATAGTGTCAAGGATGAGTATTTCTGATCTTCATGTTGCATTGAGTCTAAGTGCTGCCGTCACTCTTTCAAAAGTAATTATAAAGGATTAAAAAACCTAAAGAGAATCATGGATCTCTATGGCAAAGTCAATTTCTGCTGCAACCTGTTAACATCTGTGGTGCTGCAGCGCTGCTGCATTGTCAAGGCGTGAATTTATGCAGGCACTGTTGTTTGAGAATGGTGGGCTTATTTTCTAAGCCCTGAAAAGCAGAGCCAGTGTTGCTTGTGAAGAAATTCACCTTCTTTCACCTCACTGCCTCTCTGAATTCACATCCCTGCTTTTGGGGAAAAAACTTGCTGGAGAGCCTCCTTCTTTCTGACCATAGCAAAGTAGGTGGTAACATCTGGGTCTTGCTCAGAGGCAGATGGCAGCTAATGCCTGGCTGGAGGGGGCCCAGGGAGCTGAGGCTGCTGGCGACATGACCAGAACCGTGTTTGTGCTGGCGGCAGTCACAGTTCCGTTTGCTGGTGCCTCGTGTCTCTGGCTGATTCCCAACACAAATGTGACAGCAGTTCGTCCTCATACGTGAGCCAAGCCTGTTTGAAAATGGCTTTCCTGCTCTCTCCTGCCTTCGCCTGCTGTAGATTTGCTTTGAAGAACCTGTGTGATTGTTGTAATTGCGGCAGTAAGTTTTGAAAGACCTCCTTAAATCACATGGCCTGTAGAAGCCATAACTGTTGCCCTGAAGACATATTAGAAATTGAGATATGTCAATGGGAAACTGCTCCGGTCCGTCAAAGTACATGCAGCTATTCCCTTCTTTCTTTACCCTGCATCTGGCAGGGCTGTCTGATTCTGCCCCAAAATGTTGCTGAAGTCCCTCTGTGCCATATATACTGACAAATTCTCCCTTCATAGCACCTCGTAAAACATACAGAAATAGTGGAGACTCCTGGCTCTGTAGTCTGAATTTTGCATCTTGTAATATCATGATTTTACCAGTTGGCTTATATAGCTGAAATGGCTAGCAGATGCACCTGCACTTCTGAATTTCCCACTAGCGTTGCCATTGCTGGTTCTTGTTGCAGAATTTGGAAGATTTCCTTCTTTCCAGTACTGGTGGGGACTGAGACCTACAGCACTTGGAGTATGTTGCCAAGGATTTCCTCTTATAAGCAAGCCAGACACCATCTGTCAAGACCTTTCCGGTCATTAATTTAAAGGACAGATGGATGGATCATCACTAAAATAGCTCCAGCTAATTGAACGTGTCAAATAAAACTGTCCAAACTCTACCAGGTCTTGCTTGAAAATATGCCTTAAACAATTCCTGAAAAAACAGTCTTTGAAATAGCTAGTATGTTTAAAAAGAAATGAAAGTTGTCCCATGTGAAATCAGAGAATGCAAGACCTCTCTCCGCAAATCTCAGGTAAAACTATTTATTCTGTTGGTCTCGGGGCCCTCACAAACTGCTAAAAATGAACCACTTTGGATCTTAATTGATGATGCCTTGCTCATATCTTGGCATCCAGAAAGGAATTGTTCTCTTATATCCAAACGAGATGTTTCCTGCAGAGTCAAAGCACATCATGAAGGAAATGGCAATTAGCTATTGAAGCCCACAACAGCAATAGCTGCATGTGAAACTTAGTCATGCAGTTGCAGTGAGAATTGTTTACTTATTGAATTTTAAAATATAACCTTAGCATTACTGTTACCATAATCTTGTCAATATTTAACAAAACTTCATTTTCTGTAAATTGCTTTAGTTCAGTTGGTTTGTGTGGAACAACAGTGATTTATATGTGCATAAGAATGTGTATATGATTATCACTATCCGTGTGTCACTTCACGGTCAGACATGTCTGGGGATGTATCAGAGGTTCTCTTTCATCAGTCTGCCTGGTTTACAAATAATATAATGGATACCAAAACAAAAGAATTATGGGAATCAATTACTCATGAGAGTATATGCACTTCAAGTCCTGCTGTCTTAAATAGATCACTTCCTACTTTATCTCATTTGACCACTAATTGCAGAGGGCAGTTCTGAGTTAAATAACCTTCAGGGTGAGAATTATTTATTGTAAAAGACTACACGCATAGGATTTTGATAATTTTTTTAATACTGTATGGACAAGAACACTAAACCCTGGAGGAAACTGTTGCATTTGTAATTGCAGCTTGAAATGCATTTACTTTAACAGGTGACACCGTGTATCACAAATATCACATGCACAATATAGTTTTTGTACTTGACTAAATCTAATGAAATCTTTAAAATGCTGTGAGGCATACAGAAATACATTCGTCCTGAAACCGCGCGTCTGTAGAGCTTTCATACACACGTCTCATGTCAAGTCCTTCTGTCGTGAAAAGCGGGTACTAGCGTCTGTGCGTAAGCATAAGCGTGTGTGTGTGTGCTCATATGCTAGAGGGAAACGTCAGTTCAGACTTTTTCTTAGTTTTCATATGACTGAGATAAACTCTCATGACCTCCTGCTGTTTCCTGTTAGTAGGCTGTCAGAAGAAAGATATTTATTCAATGCCAAATATAATTTCATTCTTATGTCTTAAGGATGTGTTTGTTGTTAAATTTAAGGAGGAGTTTTATCGTCTACCAGAGCTAGAATTATAGCTAGTAGAAATTAGCTTAGAGCTGCTGAGATCTGTGGAGATGCAGTGCAACAGATCCTCAGCTCTTTTGTGTGTGGATGCAATGATGGAAAACTTTCATTACATGGTATAAAAAGAGAAAGAGCAAGAGAGAGGGAGAGGGAAGAGGGAGAGAGAGGAGTTTTTTTCCTAAGAGGCAAAAAATAATTTTTCCAGTCTTCAAGATTTTGGGGAATAAGGAAATATTTGCATAATCCTGACTACCTGATAAAAAAAAAAAAATTGTTGAGGGAGGCCGTCCTCATGCAGTAACCAGCTGAGAAGAGCAGAGGCACAGCATCTGGAGCTGATAGCTGAGATGGCCGTTCTGGGAAGCTTCCCTTCAGATTAGTCAGAGCAGAAATGTAGCCCAGTCTCCAGCCACGGGAGAGGGAGCTGTGAAGCTCATTAGGATCCCACTCACTCTTAAAACCCAGTCACTCAGAAACCAGGGAAAGCCAAGTTTTGTTATGGGGCGCAGAGGTAGGCACCACGTGTCTGCTTCACTGAAGTTGAGTATTCACCTGCCTTACCTGAAATCCAATTTTCAGGTGAATCTAAACAAATTTAGATGTTTTAGAAGAGTTATACAAAATCCAGAGTTTGATGTTGCTTCCTTTTAAAACCAGGCACTTGTGATGAATTCCGTTTTGAGATTGTAAGCAGAGCTAAGAAACGTTTTACGATCTTTTATTTGGAAGGGCGGATCTGTAGTAACCAAAACCTGCTATAAGGAGGCATCAACTGAAATAAATTTCCCGTTAAAGTTTGAAAAATGAATGAGATTCAACACCCTTGAATTTTTCTTTGCGTCATTGCTAAAATGTAAAAATTGTTGGTTTTCCAAATGAAAAAGTTTTCATCTTGAAATGTAGGGTACTTCAAAAAGTAGCTAGAACTTGAAACTTGCAAAATTAATATTTTTCAGCTGCCCTATACTGTCATTTTATTGGGATTTTAAGTTCATCAAAAACTTTCAAGATTTGAAGTTTCACTGGTTTGTGTCAGGAACATTTTTGTTCACCTAGATGCTTGTGTAGAACGAGCTTACTTCTTCCTCTGTTGCTGTAATGATTAGCTTGTCTGTTCAAACAAAACTCGGGGTTTGCCTCACCAGTTGGAAATTTGAGCCTTGACAAAGCTCTCCTAATACCTCTTATACATCTGTCTTTCCTTCCAGTGGATTAGAGAAATGGGAAAATACAACCAACTTGCCTCCCAAGCACTAAAGAAAAGCAGCAAAATTCAGAGGACTTGGGCTGGTTTCACTCCTAGCTTACCCTCTCTGCTCTGTTTATTGGCAAGTCCTCTGAGTAGCAGGTGGCACTGGTAAAATGCGCTCTCCATATGTTTTTGTGTAAGCTGGACCCAGCAGAGCAATAGCTACATTTCTGAGCGTTTAGCCTTGACCTGTCCCACATCCATTCCCATTTATATAATTTCATAAGCGATTGCAAAGGGATGGTATTTAGCCTTGAGTTCATTTTAGGTGGAGCAGCCTCCTTATTCCTGTGATGATGTTTCCACGTTTATGCGGCCAGTATCTGTACCCTTGGTTTGAAGCAATTGCCTTGTTGCCATGCCCTGATGAGCCTTTCCTGTTGCCGTTGTAGCCTTGAAAGCTGGAAATTGCAAGTGCTGCAGGCGGCGATCAGCAGGGTTTGATTAATCCAAATTCCATTTTCGCATTATTGAAAAAGGATGGGGCAAAAGGAATGCTCTGCGGCTGAGCGTCAAACGTAGTTAGAAATACTGCAGCTATGGGGATGATGATATGGGTCCTGCAGTAATTATTTTGAACCAGGGATATATAGCAAGACCGTATCGAAAATTGGTCAGAGAGCATTGCTTTAACTCATCATTATGTAAGAACTCAGTGAGAAGGCCAGACTGCAAGACAAGTGGCTTTTTGTCCGTTGTTAAATTAAAAATGTGATTTTCACCAAAACTAATGCTGAGCTACAGGCTGGTAACACAATACATAAGACTGACATGAATTTGGTGCACAGCTCTGTATCAGAAGATCATGCAGTCTTCATGCAAACAGAAAAACACTCAACTGCTGGCCAAGAAGTACAGCCTTGGAGTGGAAACAAGAATAATACCCACAAATAATGATGACCTTCAGAAATAACAAAGGCTGCTTCATCCCTTTCCTTAGTCTCATTTGCTACAGATTCCCTGGTGTTTCGTTTTTTGGTTTGTGTTTCTCTGCTACATCAGTTTAATCCTGGATTTCATATTCTTCTAGATCCTTCTCTGTTGCTGGTATCGTAGCCTCACGCTCTCTCGCTGTGCTCGTGAGAAGCGAGGGGGGTTCGTTAGTGCCATTTCACAGGTGGCTGTGAGGAGGGTGTGCTGCTGTTTCAAGAGGGAGAAAAATACTAAATGCATATGTGAAATAGAGAACAAGGTAGTATCTCTCTGATGTATAAAGTCCATGAATTCCCTCATTTCCATGGGTAGGAAGAAAATGGTGGAAGTAAACTCCAGGCAACAACGTTCATTTCCACAGTGTTCTGTCCAGGGACTGAAATCATGTTACCAAGATGCTTCAGTTCAGTCTTAAAACTGATTTTGCTGTGAAAACACTTGTATTTTTGGGACCTGTACTATTGGCCCAGAATCTTGTGTAACAATTGGAACCTCAAAGTTGTTTTAAGATGTGCTCTTTCATAAAATCTTTTCCCATTTACCATCTGCAGGGTAATTCTCTGAGCATAAACACACCAAGATGTAATTCTTGCAAACTCGTACCAAGCCTTGCAAACAAAAGTTTGCCAAGCGCCCTACAGTTGCAGAGCCGCTCTTTGAAGAGATGGCCATTTCATACAGTACTTCCAAGCACTGATGAAGTCAAGTGCAAGCCAGGTTAGTGTAACCTCAGTTGCCAAGGCTGCATGCCCTGGATGCGAGCTCTGGCCTGTGCCGAACAGGGTCTCGCAGGAAATGGGAGTGCGAGGGGCAGGGCACGATGTGTTTGAGAGGCTGTTCCCGGAGATCTGCCTGGAGCAGGTCACTCCCTTTCGGAGTGGAGATGGGGCTGGCATCACGGATGTAAGCCCTGCTGTGACGAGAAGACAAGCCATGTCTCATTTTGCTCACTAGGTGAGACTCAGCTCATGCTGTCTTACCCCCCCTGGCCAGTGCTGTGATTTGTCCTGTGGCATTTTTCTCGCAATGAACAAGTAGATTAAAGAAGTAAATTGTTCAAGTACATGCAAAGAGGCTTGGGAACGCTGGGCAGCTTTGGGCTTCATTGCAGCAGCGGAGAGAATGGGAGAAGTTGTTTTGCAGGCATGTTTTCTCTGGGTTGGCCTGGGTCTCCTTGTGTTTCCTGGCAGTGTGCTTGGCAAAGGCGCCACGCACGACTAATTGGCTCCTCTTTTCTAAGCTGCCCAGCTTCCAGTAACAGATTCCCCTTATGCCCATGTATTGCTACGCTACCATCTGCATTGACTGGGGCATGGAATGGCATTGGTTGAGTACAGTTATTTCCTTTAGGGTTTATATTCAGTTTCAGCTGCCCATCAACTAAAAGTCAGGCATGAGCTTGCGTGCTTGTGTGTAATCACAGCGCAGATCAGCAGCCAGCTTGTGTCTCTTTTACGGTATGATTTTTAAGCAGCTTATTTGCATGATGCTGGTAGCTCCTTTTACCATTAATTGGTTTTGCAGGCGCATAATTTGCTTGGATCTGTACTGCAGGAAGGAGAATGAAGAAGCTTTTAATAGGCACTGCTATGCTTACTGTGTAGAGTATTTTATGGACGTGCAATCCCTTCCTCTTATTCTGCAACCTGGATTCAGTATTAAAGCAGCAGCTTATGTAGGGCAGGAATCCTGCAGAGTTATTGCCAGCAATCAGGACATTCAAACCCACGTTGCTGTGCATGTGCACAGAAGGATCATGTCACACTTCTGCAGACTAACATAACGTCAGTATTTCTAGTAGTCTGCACGTACGGCTCAGCAACCTTAATGTTCCTCTAATACAGGATTCCTTTGCTGCCTTTTTTCTCCCAGCTGCGGAACTTCCTCAAGTCTTTAAAACAGAAACGAAAACAATGTCAGCTATGTGGGGACAGCAAGCACAGGCCAGCACCCGTGAGTGCTCTCAAACTCCCTGTGGCCGGGCCCATAGGACATGATGCCTATCTGTCCTGGCTGCTAGCTGCTCCACATCACCATCACTGCCACAGTGAGTCCCTTCCTCGGGCGTTAGCTGAGTCTGAGCTGCTCGCATTGCAGCCAAACAGCTCATTTATATCTGTCAGTGTTTGGCGGCTTACAGTGACCCCGACGAGTGAGGGTGTGATGATATGAATTGTTACTGGCAGGGGGGATGGGATAAGCAGGCCAAGGATGGTGGGGGTACTCTCATACTGGGTACAGTTGTAACTGGGAGAGGAAGTTAAATCAGACCTTGGACATTAGGTTGCAAGGAATAAGCCAGGGCCTTTTATTCGTAAATGTGGACATGTATCAAATAGGATTCCTGCCCGCCTTCACGCACAGCTGTCCCACAGAATATTGAAGGAGGGCAGGAATCAGTGAACGATGAATGCACTGCAGAAGCTATACACCTGCTATATTAAAAGTTAGTGTCTTCATTCCCCTGTCTTGTAGAAGCTGGAAGCCTGGAAGTGTACTGTGAGAGCTCCCATTCGGTGGAATTTTCCACTCAGTTTATATACATATGCATGCTGTGTGCTCCTGGGATGCTGGCAGAATGGATGTGGGTACTACAGAACAAGTGGCTTCTTTGATGCTTTAAAATACAGTGAAAAAAAAAAGGGGACCATGATAAGAAATGGCTTATAAAACCTGGCTATTGAAAATGCCATAAAATAACATATAGTCTGGGACTGAATGGCAGTGTTTCACAAAAGACTGCTTATCTGAGACCCCACACATCAACTTGAAATGGTGATTTTTTTGTATTTCTATGTATATTAAATTTTGCAGTCATTAGAATTGATACAATATTCTTAACACCCACCCCACCCCCACCAACAATCTGCAGATCTTTAACCTAGGGCAAGAGAAGGCACCTGTAGATATCTGAATATACTGGGGCATGATGTACACACTATGGGGGGAATTGATCCCAGGTTCCCTGCTAACCTAGCTGAACTGTCTCGCTTGAAACTCAGGGCTGCTGAAGAACAAATGGTCACTGCAGCTACTCCTTACTATTTTGGTTGAGTTTTATGGATAAGAACTGGTTTAGGTTCCTGCCACCATGGAGGTGTTAAGAGCTGTGAAACCCAGGTAGTCAAGTATCTCCTTGCAGATTAATGCTCGTGTACACTGGATGAGGGCAGACAGACAGTACAATACCTGTCCTTGCCTTTCGCCTGAAAAAATTGCTCCCCAGTTAACATGCTGGCTCTGATAATCACAAAATCACAGAATCAGTGAATGGTAGGGGTTAGAAGGGACCTCTGGAGATCATCTAGTCCAACCCCCCTGCTAAAGCAGGTGCTCCTAGAGCAGGGTGCACAGATAATCTGTTTGATTTTTTTCTCAGGCATTGTATGGCAAATCTGGGTCCACAACCTGCAACATAAATTCCACTGGACAGATAGGCAAGTCTTGGAGTATTGCAGCAGCCATACAATTTCTCCAGGCCTAGCACTTACAGAATAAGAACGTAAATTGGAATGAATGAAGAAACTATTTTTGTGAACTTATGGTGCATGTACCTCTTCGCACTTTTTTCCAGGTCCGTGCAAGGATACCCACAAATCTCCTTTATCATTGGGGTCTCATACAGAGCCTCACCGTTATACAGCTGGATAACTATTTAGTAGAAGCATTCAGGCTCCTCTAGGACCCTGCTTGCATCCTGCTCTGTAAGCTGTGTCCAGTTTGACTAGTCATATCCTTGCATGCTAATCTAAGAAGCAGTAATAATAAAGTGATACTTGTGAAACGATGCATCTGCTTTCTTGTGTCCAAAATTTGGCACAGGAAGGCAATTTAAAACTTGAATTTCTTAAGAGAAGCCTCTAAAGCTACCGTGCACGCAGAAAGGAAAGCTGACAGAAGGGAGCTCAACCCTCCTATCTCCTATTGGTGTCAGCTTCATGTCTGAAGAAAGCTTTACTTTCCTTCCAAAGGCCAGATTAACTAGGAAAAGTCAAGTTTTAGTTTCTTAAATTAAGTTTCTAGCAGGGTGCTTCAAACAGTGTATTTTTCTGTTCTAGTCTGTGTCTCTGAGCCCCAGTTCCCCCTTCCACTTTGCTACAGACAAAAAAAAAAAAAAAGTTACGCTTCTTCCTTACTGTTACCCTTATCAGCATTATAATGCTTACTTTGAGTTCATTTTTCTTGAGTTCCTTGCTAAAAGCTGAAGAGATGACACACTGTAAACAACAAAAATCTCTGCTGCTAAGAGCCAGTTTTGCATACTGAGTTTTGTATGTGCAAAGATTTAAAAAATGTGAGACTGATCTACAGATACGAAAAGGAAAATAAGGTAATTTCATTATTTTATTTGCATTCCATTCCCCCCCCGCCCCTTTTTTTTTTTGTGGACAGAGAAAGAGTGTTTAGGTTCTTTTCCTGACTCAGGGGCCAGGAATAGTTTAATAAGAAAACTGAAATGCTCACACAATTCTCAGACACCAAAGAAAGGCTTTAATTAATATCTATAGCTACGGGTATTTTGGTGAGATTTTTATATAATCTATATAGCTATCACACAATATAGAGGTATATATTTTGTTATGCAGCTGTCTATCTATATACGTCTATCATAAGACAGGCCGTGAAAATGTTATGAAATGGCAATGCTCGATATTCATGCTGTGCTTAGAAATGTAAAAGAAGACAACCCCTCAGACATTCTTCTGGCCTCCCAGAACCAGTGTGTTGTTAATGCGGGTCTCCCTGCATTCAAACATTTTGAAAAGGCTCTTAAACCATTTCTTTCAGCAGTTCTCTAATGAATCCCTTTGTGTAATGAATGGCAATAGAGCCTTCAGCCTTCCTACAAAGGGCTTCTAGTTCTGATGCCACTTTCAAGGTTTACAGCTTGCACAGTTAATATGTGTTAGACAAGTAAAATGTATAATAGTACAGATACGTAAGTAAATCTGCAGGTGTTTTAGAAGCACAGATGAGCCACAGGAAGATTAATGGAATTTGACAACGTGACAGAAATGTCGCTGCACAAGTACATCCATCTCTAGGCTTTTTGTTGTATTACTATGAGGGAAACAATCAGTGGAGAAAAATACCCCTTTGATGAGTGTAATTTGGTAACAGTTTGCGAACATCTTAATGTGCCTTCTTAATTCAAAGGCATTTGACAGAGATATCTTGACATTTTCATTACAGGAGCTGTTAGGAATAATCCGGAGGAGGAGAAGAGTCTTATTGGAAAGTGCCTACTTATCTTTGGTAATCTAATAATCTATAGTGGTAGGGTCATGTAATTTTTTATGATACAGCCTTTGATCACCTATAAATTACTACTGTTAATTACGACAGTGCTTCTGAGATGTATAGAGATATTCCTGGGGACAAAATGAACAGCTATATCTCTGCTCTGAATAGTGCACTGTTGCCAAAGAGACAGCAATTCCATTTCTCCACCATCACCTTTCTATGAATGATTTGGCTGTAAAGCAAAAAGGTTCTGAGCCCATTACACATAATGCCAAGGATCTGTTCATGTCATAACACATATCCGTGACAGACTGAATGGACATTACAGCAGAAGTTTTTGTGGCTTTTTCTAATTTACAGCTACTTGACTTTGCTCTTCAACATTTCTAACTAGCTGGCTACACCAGTGGCTGTAGATAGACTTTCTAGATAATTGTGAGCATCTATATGGGCCAGGACTTTTTTTAATACCAATCACTCTGACACTATTTCAGTCTCTGCCCCAGGGGGAAGGCAACACCTTGCCTGGGAGCCATGAAGGTCTGCTCAGAGCAGGGCAATCCCAGCGCTGAGCATTAGTTACCTCCCTCAGCAGCACGGTGCAGGTGGTCACACACATATCGATCACTCAAACTGTTTTGGGTAGATAAATAAAGGTACACAACATTAATATTCACCAAAGTAAAAATTTCATAGCTCACCAGCCACTCCAAGAAGCTGCAATTCTCCCTTGATTTCATAGAAAGAATTTCACTGTGTTCCCTGAAGGCCATTGTGTCTTGTTGCTCCTTGGTGGCCCAATTTTCTGTGGATTTGGGTAGCTTCAGAGGGCTTCTCTGTTAATAACACAGCGATAGCTCTACTGATTCTGCAGGCTAGTACTGCAAGAGTCCAGCTGTTTACAAAAAGCAAGTAAATCAAAACCCAGTGTACTTCACACCAAATGAAAACTCCTTTTTTTTTTTTCCACCCCTTTCTCTATGTGTGGGACTCTTCAGGCTAAAACAAAGATGCATACAATGACCCTGCAAATAAGATCAGTGTCGTTCAGAGAATGAAATTAATCTATCAAGCCCAAGCTTTATTTGTCACTTTTACCATCACTGTAGTTTCTCTTCATCTTCAATTCTTGTGCCCCTTCATTATTTGCTATAAAGAGTTTTACTTAGAGGAAGAAATAGAAAGAGGAGTTTATGCATCCATTATTTAATGATGGCCTTTTATCCTGGGGGAAAATGGGCAAGAAGGATTCTGATGGCAGAGTGAAGTGAATTAAAGATCAAAAAAATTCCTGAATTTGGCTGAGAGTTTATGACCTAATTTGCATAACTCTGGGTTTCATATCAGTGACTTCTTTCTTGCTTCATTGCTGGTTTGGGGTTTTTTTTTGTTTTCAAATTTAATTGCTTGTGTATTAATTTTCACAATTCTGGAGCCAGCATCCCTGTGAGATCTAATTTAAGGACTGTATCTCCTCTTTGGTAAATAAGAGACTATTTCACAAAGAGAAAGAAAAATCAAGAACAATGATATCTTTGAAATAACCTACATTATTTCTTTTCGAAACAGTATTTCTTTTCTAGGGCTTCGTAGGAGGGGGTATTGTCTTTACAGGAGATTTGCCTGAATACAATTTTTGGACTCTCACCAGGCAGCGCAAAAGGCCAGAAGAGGCACCACAGCATTGCTCAGACTTGCCTAAGTGGACCTCATGCACAAGGGGTACTACTGCGATCAGGCTGAGCAGAGGGAACTTTACCCTGCCCCATCGCCTCACTGGCTGATGTTTCATGGAAAGAGGGGGACAGCCTGTACCTAGCTCTCTTGTACTAGCAACTAAATTATATGTGATCAGAGATGTCTTCATATATTGTATATACAGTGTATATACAGAACTTTATTTTCCAAATAAATAGAAATAATTTTAGGCATAAGCCAGGTGCCGGAAGTTTTCTAACCCGCTTTTGGCAGCGTATTCTGCGTGCCCTGCATTGCTGTGCTGATGCAAAAGAGCTGTACAGCTGGCGTAACAGGCCACCTGCGCTGGGGTGGCCCTACAAAAGCTGCGCCATCGGCAAAGCTGCTGAGCACCGTGTGCGCGTGAGCCTGGGGGGACACAGGATTATTGCCATGTGAGGGATTTGCTTTAATTCTCCGTAGCAACGAGTGCGTCCACTACCCATGAGCAGCAGGGCTTGGGGCAAACTGCAGGGCTGGTGCACTTCTTGCCAAGCCTTTGCCTCCCCACTGTGGGGTGGCGTGTGGGGTGAACCAGCTGGAGGGCTCAGCTGAAGGATCGTCCTCTTGCTTTCACCAGGGACAAGAAAACAGTATTTACATCAGATTTGACGCCACTTCCGAGATACGTCTCAACAATGCCCTTCCCATCTTCCTCTTCATTTCTCCCCGTTTTTACTAACAAAATTGTGCCAAACTTCCCTCCTAAATGACTCCTGTGTATCTCTGTCTCCATTTTCTTGCCTTCTTTCCTATCATTACAGCTTCCAGCCTCCCTTCCCTCTTCTGGGGAAAAAAAAAGGCAAAAGTCACAAAAATCTTCCAAAAGTGAGTATTTAAAATACCTTATTACTACAGAATGAAGCACAGGGCAGGACAAGCAAAGAATTGTAGGAAATGCATACTGCTGCGTAAAGATGCCTTTAATGAAAAGATAGGGCAGCTTGTGACTGCTGGAGTGCTGGACCATTGTAATTGCTTAGGACATGCCAGAAAGCACATAGAGGTGCTTGAAAAGACAGCAGTACTTTTGTGTGATGAAGAGCCCTCAAGGTTCTCGCGAACGTGGTAGTGTTGGTAAAACAGAGTCTGGAGGCTTCTGTTTTGCAGTTAAGCTGGTGAGAACAGGGTGTCCCCATGTAAACAGAGCTCTAAACCCAACTGTGTTATGGGCACAAAAGGAGTGATTACCTCCCCCTCCTCTTTTCCTAATGCTGCTTTCTCCTTGGTTCCTAATTTCTTTACCGGTGTAAAACAACCCAGCTGCATCGCAGTTAACAAAGTGGTGCCCACTTGTACTGCAGCAGGCAATTTCCTTCAGCCTGAAACTGGTATTTTTTGTAAGGGGACACTTGCCTCCTTCCCCACCACTAATGGTAGCCATGAAGTGCTGCACACCCTAAGCACAAGGTGTTTGCACAGCCTGTCGTACCACAGGGAAGCCTGCAAGTACAGAAAGAGCAGAACAGGCCCAAGGACCTGAAGGCATAAAATGTGTTGAACCTGAGTCAAAGGAGAAAAAAAAAAAAAATCATGATTCACGGTCCTCATCTTGGCTAGTGGGGCCTCTTCTGCTCTGCTCCGAAGAAGCCTCAGAGAAAGCTCTTCTCTGTACCATTTGAAATTAAATTAATGAACAAATGTATGTTTCTGTTAAGTGAAAACACTACATCTCTGGAAAGAGAATAAAAGCGAATGACCTTTCAGTCATTTGGGCTCCATGAGACTTCGGGGAGCTCCGGTTCTATCCTGTAAAAATGTCTCTGGGTGATTCTGGATTAAGGTTACTCCTTAATCCAGACAGCGAAATATTATTTTGTCAAAATACTAGAGAAACTCCCTCCAGAGTCAGATACTCACAACAAGGGCTTTCTGACAATCAACAAGCCACTAACAAAGGCTTCTCTGAGCTTCACGGACACATTGGATTTTGGATGCTGCTGCTTCCATTTCTACCTCTATTTAGTCCGGCTGATTGGCCTAAAAGCCCTGGGGGGTCTTGAGTTTGCCATGCCACAGCTCTCCTTGCAGTATTATAAATCCCAGCAAGATATAGGAGGCCGCAGACCATATGTGTGCTTGGGGATAGGCTGAGAGATGACTTATTTTAAGGCCAATTTTCTTTTTTCTGTTTTTTCTTTTTTCTTTTTAAGGCCAATTTTTTTTTTTTTAAGGCAGATTTTCTGACGGTAACTGGGAGGAGATTCACACTCCAAAGTTATTCCTGAAAGGACGATTTTTGCAGAGCTGGGAACACTGACTCACTCCTGCCATCCTCTCAGGCTCCAGTGTGTGATGCAGAGGTGAGGTAGGAGAAGGAAGCACGTGATGTTTTGCTTTTGCTGGGATAGAAATACGGGCTGGTTTGTGACTTGGCTCTTTTCCAGAAAATTCCCAGCATAATATGGGAAACTGCAAATAGCGAATCAGGTAGTTGGCTTCTGGTGCACAGAACAGAAAGGCAAAGTTTTCATTCCTCTTACTTTCAAACAATTAATACATTGAGACTATACAGACCCCAAGGAAAAGAAAGAAAGATGAGATTAGCTGACTTTCACATGGTCTTCTCATACTAGCGTCAATCTAGCATAGTTTGAGCTGCAAACGTCACCGTGAGACAAGTTTAGTCAAGACACATATAAAAATATACACCTTCTCCAAAGAAGAGCTCTTTTTCTCTCTTTAACTCGCCTGCAAGTGCCGTGTCTCAGCTCTGCTGCCAAATGACTGCATTTGCTGGTGGAAATGCTCCCAGTTTTTGCCTCGTGTCTCCCAGTGTAAATGCTGTCCCATTGTTGGGACACTACGTTGAAGCAACGCAGCTGAAATGAACACAGTTCCATTGGGATGCAGCTGTGTTTACAGCAATGAAAATGTGAGGAACTGCGTTATGCAGGCGATAGAGGAAGGAAAAGCGATTTAAAGGAGCTATTTGGAATGGTTGATGCTTTTCTTTTGCTTAGGTAAATTATTATTTTTACATCTACATACCAAAAAGGCAATTTTAATCTGTCTATGACTACAGGAAGACAATTTGCTGGTAATATTTGGAAATACCGCAGATACTATTGGACACAGAGCAAGAGCATTCTAACACAAATGCAAAAGGTGGCAAACATGTAATGGTAATGAATTCCTGAAAAATGCCCTCACTAATGCTTTGCAAATGAAAATTGTGCCTCCCTGTAAATGTTTCATCAAAAAAAAAAAAGGGTTTAAAGTACAATCCAGTTATTCACAAAGGTTATTACGCAGTGCAAAGTTTTCATGAAGTGTATTCTGTCAAAATTTATGCTCTCTCATTGAAAAACTAAATCCAGCTGGCATAAAGTTTTGTGTGTTTTTCTGAAAACTAACAAGTTGCATTTGGAAACATGATCCCTGCTAGCCGTACGTTTAAGGCCACAAATTCCATTTTTGTGTTCTGAGTTGGGNTGCAAAGTTTTCATGAAGTGTATTCTGTCAAAATTTATGCTCTCTCATTGAAAAACTAAATCCAGCTGGCATAAAGTTTTGTGTGTTTTTCTGAAAACTAACAAGTTGCATTTGGAAACATGATCCCTGCTAGCCGTACGTTTAAGGCCACAAATTCCATTTTTGTGTTCTGATTTGGGTTACATCACCAGACCGAATTTTGTGTTTAGGCTCCCTCAGGAGAGAAGCTGGGAGTGCAGGGAAGCTTCACAAACCTGCCCCAGAAAAAAACAAGTAAGTGCAGTGTTTCAAGGATGTCTTTCTTTTAATTAGAAAGTTAATTAGGTGTAAACAGTAAGTAAATGGAGAATAGAGCAACACAAAAGATACACACAGACAAGTGAGTGTATCTTCCAGTACTTCACATTACAAACTCAAAAAAAGGCCACATGAGCCTTTAGAAAAGAGTCCTAGCCTAGCTTAGACTTTTCCAGTTTCAAAAGGCAAGCTTCAAAGATTTGGGTGCATCACCGGGTGGGAACCTTGGTGTAAACTAGCACTTGTTTCTCTGATGCTTGGAGCAAAGGGAACACAGAGGGGCCCTGTTATGGCCGTGTTACATCTAGGCACTAAAATATTGCTCAGTGTAGAAAAATACAAGCTAATACATTTCAGGGGCAAAATGCCAGCTGTATTCCAACAGGAAGGAAAACTACTAAGAGCAAGTGGTACTAGAAATAAAGTGGGGTAAACTGTGTGCTTGTGGGCTTCAGGAGAAGAAAATAATACGCGTAAGGAATTCAGTTCTTCCGCTGCTGCAACACACTAGGAAGGCAACCCCTAGGTTTTTAGGACATTTCACTAGTTTCAGCTCTTAAACCCTAGCTTTGAGTGACTGACAAAGGTCTGATGACATTGATGAATAAGGAGAAGTCAGATGAAACGAGGGCTGAACTCTNGAAGGCAACCCCTAGGTTTTTAGGACATTTCACTAGTTTCAGCTCTTAAACCCTAGCTTTGAGTGACTGACAAAGGTCTGATGACGTTGATGAATAAGGAGAAGTCAGATGAAACGAGGGCCGAACTCTTACTTAAGAGTTGGGGTTGGACTAGATGATCTCTAAAGGTC
Source organism: Steatornis caripensis (assembly GCA_013398225.1). Lineage (NCBI taxonomy): Eukaryota > Metazoa > Chordata > Aves > Caprimulgiformes > Steatornithidae > Steatornis > Steatornis caripensis. The sequence goes on along the minus strand of VZSC01016090.1, from coordinate 205,780 downwards.
CCTTCCAACCCCTACCAGTCTACGATTCTATGATTCTGTGAAATTGTAAAAAGCTAACAAAACAAAAAAGTCAGTGGCAGACCTGTGCAGAAAACAATGATATCCTCAGGATTTCCCCTTTGCTAGCAGATACCTCCCAGTAGGCAAAGGTCTCCATCGTCTCTACAGTGCTAGTAAATCATCTCAGCCCCACAGCTGCAGGCGTCCTGGGCAGCTGGTGCAAGGGTTGCTCTGGCTTTAGCAGCTAGGCTGCTTCACTGGGCTGTGGCATGGACCATTGTTGCCTCCTGAAAAAAAGAAAAACTTTTTTTCATGATAGTACAACACCTTTGCCTTCACATCATACATTCTTGAGCTCAGGTCAACCATGGTCTGACTATGTCTCATTTGTCCAAAGAGTATTTAAAGAGCAGGTTCCAAATGCCAACAGAATTGAATAAATTCCAATACCACGGTAGTGAAAGGGTTCTCTTGAAAGGCATTTCAATGGTATGGCCCAAAAATAAGTTGAACAAGAGGGAGAACCCATGGTCAGTGAGGAAATACTGGGAAAAGTACAATCTGCATGGTGTATTTAATATCAGATGTTGATAATGTACTGTATGATACAGTCGTGAGTGGGAAAAGAAATAGGAGCCTCCACTCTCTCACAGTGCCCAGCTGTCCACTGCCACAGCAAAATAAAAGTAAGAAACAGATGCAAAAGAAGGGGAGAAAAAACATGCAGGCAGCTTTTCTGTTGACATGCTACAGTCTTTCCAAGTCTGAGCAAGTGGCCTGAATGAAATTAATAATCAGTTTTGATCAGAGGACCTTGCTGTATTATCTATTTGTTTATTTATGTATTTGTGCACACCCACAGCCAGCAATATAGTTAACAGTCAATGTCTTTATTCCTCATGTGGCTTATTTTTTCCAGGTTATGAAATGCAGGTTAATATTTTATCTTATATCAATAAATCTCCCTATACTAAACATATAAAGGTTATTCTGGAAAACACATCCTGGCACGGCCATGAACTTACTGTGATAGTTTCTAGGAGAAGTTCACTAGGAATCTGAAGAATTTCACTGCACTTATGTGAATATGTGAATATACTGATGCCAATCCCCATTACAGTTATTGTCATAAGTGATGTTACGGACTGGTATTTGAAATATGTGACTTATGAATTTCATATGACCTCTTATGGACTCTCTTTCACATCATAGTAGCTAGATGGCATTGATTTCTTCTGTCTCCCCCTGCTTATCTCAAGCTTTTTCATTTTGCTTGTCTTATTGATTTTCCTGTTCTCTTCATGCATTATCTCACCGGAAGCTGGTAATGAATCAATGTGGCCTCCTAAATATATGTTCTGTTATAACCCTTCAGAAAGAGCCACTTACAGCTTTCTATATCAAAATGCACTGAGTACATATTGTACACATCTAAACAAGAGAAGACATCTTTGCCTCAACCCCACTCCTGCGTGGAAGGCCTGTACAGTCTTTCTGTTGAGTCCATGTATTTTTAAATGCCTGCCATGATAATACGGACTTAAAAGGAAAACACTGGAGGAAGCTAAAGAGACCTCCGTGTGAGTCCTTCATCTTAAGTACTTCCGTTTTAAGTGGCTCATTTCCCAACCTTCTGCCTGTGAGTTGCATGCCTTTCTCTCAATCTCTTCTTTTCCTATATCCAATAATACTGGAGACCTTTAGAGCAGGGACTAGCTCATATTCTCTGCTTACATTGCACATAATGCACAGCTGTTATCAGAAGGAGTTCCCATTAGCACAAAAGTGACATCTGAAGTATAGATAACAGTCATACTAATTATGCATGTCCTGGTTTGGGCTAGGACAGAACCAATTTTCTTTTAGTAACTTTACTTTTTAGTTAAGTCTCTTCTGAGAAGCTGCACTCTCTGAAATTAACTGCATGTTTTTCCGGACAGTAGCTGCTTCTGGCAGTGATAAGGCTCGGTGTTCATAGTGCTGGAACATCAGTGGGAATGGTACGCAGAAAGGCTCTTGCTTATAGTTATTCCTATGGAGACCAGGGTCGATGTTTGCTTCTGCTGACTTTCTCATGCACCAGAAATGAAAGGGCAGAGAAAGGGGGACACCTGTGACCCTCCTGCGGGGAGGAGCGGGTCGGACAGGTGACCCAAACCTGACCAAAGGCAGTATTCCATCCCATATGCATCATACTCGGTATAAAGCTGAGGGATCACGAGGGTCACTATCTCTTCATCTATGGCCAGCGTCCAACGAGGACTCTGTCCGGTTCTTCTGCCTTCGATCCCGATCCGTGCATTCCTGAATCCAGCTCCTGCCTGCTGCTGAGTACAGTCCGGGACTGTCCTGGGGCGTGCGCTGCAGTGTCCGGGTGACGTATTGGTCATTGGTGGGGGGGAGCTCGATATCGGTTTTGTATATATCTGTATATATTTCATTATTATTATTCCTATCATAATTCATTATTATTGTAGTTAGATTAAAGCTGTTTTAACTTTTCCAACACATAAGTCTCCTTCCCTTTTCTCTTTCCCCCCTTTGGGGATGGAGGGGGTTAACAAAGAGCATCTGTCATCCGTTTAATAGCCAGCCCAGCTTTAAACCATGACAATGCAAAACAATGCCAGGACAGCTATGATGACAAATTGTCATTAATTTTGCTTCCTGCTATTCTTACATCTTTAGGTAACATTAAAATTTAATGCTTAGTTCATTCCCATAGATGCACTCTTATTTATCCTAGCTGACCTGCTGCAGTCCACGAGGATATTGATAACAGCTTTCGGCTCTACAGAGACNCTATGATGACAAATTGTCATTAATTTTGCTTCCTGCTATTCTTACATCTTTAGGTAACATTAAAATTTAATGCTTAGTTCATTCCCATAGATGCACTCTTATTTATCCTAGCTGACCTGCTGCAGTCCACGAGGATATTGATAACAGCTTTCAGCTCTACAGAGACGGGTCTAGCTGAGAAAGGAGGACTTGTGCTTGAAACTAGCCGGGGTAATAACGCAGGAAACTAATTTCCTCTTGAAGATATTTTAAATGAGTACTTGAGGGAAACATACCACCATCACAAACACCCTAAATTAACCAGCGTCTCAGTGATAGAAAACAGTACGTTAAATTCAGGGATTTCTCCCAAAAGATTTCACATGAGTTAAAAATCTACTTGGCTGAACAAAAGTAGAAGATGCCCGTGTTCATTTTGAAGGTCTCAAACATTAGAGCCAAGACTGAATTTTCAACATCTGTATATATAAAATGAAGAGTGAATACTGACAATACTTATGTGCCTCATTTATTGGTAGGTTCACACAAACTTCATCCCGTTCCACACAGGAATTGTGTTCGAGCAAGACTTGTAACAGGGGCTCCCACGGCACAGGTGAGTGGAGCCTGCAAGTCCCTGCTTTGTGTCAGCCACCTGTGTTTCCAAGGGACATTGTGCCGACCGTATCACATCTGGGTTTTCTGGCTACCCACTACAGGACCTCTTGGTGGGATTAAGAGCAGGTTTCTGTGACTACATTGTCTGAGCAGCCTCCCGTGACAAGCCAGGCTCAGAGTACTTGGAAGGACTTCAAGGCTTGATTTGTAGATGTTGAGAGCTCTCTCATTCTCGTTTAAGTCACTAAGGGCCAGACAGCTAAAGACTTTTCTCAACCCTGAACAAATCATGAATGCATTGGTAACAAACTTGCAGGGGTTGCTTTGCTAGAAAACAGCAGCACCTTAGTGTTCCACTGCCTCTTTCTGCTTGGGCACATTAACAGCAAATGCTGTCCTAAACGTGGACAGACAGATTAAAATTCATGCTGAAGTATACAGAAAACGAACTGCCAGAGCTGAGCGAACACGTGAAACCTGTATGCAAACCCTTCGGAAGCAAAGAGCTGTGTAACCCATCTGCCCGGGGATGTTTTTGACAGTGAAAAGGGTTTGGTTATGCAAGGTGCCTCTAAACTTCCCAACCCCTACAACAAACCTTAAGTTAGCCTGCCTTGAGATCCTCATCAGGCACTTGGGAGACTAGATTGTGTTGTCTGGTCTGAGCAAAACCTTCCCACTCACGACAACCACCTGGAAGCTCTTGCCCAACTGGACCTCTCAAATGGGCTCTGCCGGGCTCTTGCACAAGGAATTTAGATTAATTCAAGAATTCATTAATTCAAGCAGAAGGACTAAACCACTTATTTCAAAGCAAAACCAGGCAAACAAAAGAATCAAAATCTCCTATACTCATTTGCCTATACAAGCTGTTTTGACTTTAAATACAAAAAAATCCAAAAAAACCCAAGAGGCACCGCAAGGCTTACCAGAATTGCAATTAAACTGCGAGTTGACAACATTTGGTTTTGTTAGCTCTGCGGTGGCTAAGTGAACAAATAGCTTATATGATATTAAAAGATTTTTTTTTATCTCCTCAGAAGCCCTTCCCCATTTACAAGGCCGAGCACGTGATGCATTTGCCCTCTTCTTGTTTGAGTGTTCCTGGTTTTCAAAGCCTCAGTAAAGCTTCAACCAGCGGGTCTTACCGTAATGTCTCTCGACCAGCTATCATTATGTTTCACAACTGTGAGAGTAATTCAATAGCATCTCTTTTACACAGTGCTACAGGGAAATTTCAAGGCCCCTACAGTTCCAGAGGTGCCTGCAGCAGGGGCCTCGCCATGTGAAGTCTGAGGACATTCATGAGCTACACCTTGCATCTGCAGCAAATTAACACCAGAAGTCGGTGACCACTTTAAAATATCCTTACAGTTCTTCCGGGTAGTTTTATGAGAGATCTAATTACAATGATCTTGGTTGAAGAATTAGTCTGTGAAGGTCTCTTAGGTAATTGCTTTGCTGTGCTTACAATTTCCAGTTGTACAGGGTGCTTCACAGTGATCTGCGAGCAGTGGCAGGTCTGTGAGAGAACTCCTCCTCCCTAAAAAGGTCCCGCCACCGTGCCCATTTCTACCTCAATAAACCCCTGAAAAGTGGAGTTTTTACTGCCATCTAATGTCTACCCAGACTGCATAATCTCCTGCTGGTAGGGTATATTACACTAATGCCATTAGATCATTTGATTCTCCTGAACCTACCTACCTGCAGCAGGACACCTGGGTCGTTGCAAATTGCCTGCCCCATCGCAGGACCTTCCCAGCTAAATCCCGCTTGGCTCTTCGCAGCCTCAGCCTGCAGCCCACGGGTCCCACAAACGCCAGTGTCACATGTGACCACTGGCTAGCACAGCTGGGCAAGTGCACAAACTGCATTTGCTGAGCCGTCGGAGTCTGGGGGTCGTTTTTGGTACTTTCTGCATCCAGCGGCTGATGTTTCTTGCAGCACTGAGGAGCATCCAGGAGAGGGGCTGGGAGAGGCTCGGCTCTAGGCTAGCACCTGGGTGGCTGTTTTGGGGAGCCCCGCTGGCAGTAGCACCTGCTGCTGACCCTGCTGCCCTGTCCCAGCCCCCTAGGGGAGGCCTCATCCCTGAAGGTTGGAGGGGGGGGGTATTGCCATGGCCATGTAGCACCCACTCCTTGCTGGCCTGGGCTGTCCAGTGGGCTGCAGGTTCCACAATCCATGGGGCAAGGCTGGGGAGAGACCCCAGCCTCCCTTCATCAGGCAGATATGGAGGGGCAGAAGAAAATTTCATCTGGTACAGCCACCAAGGACAGTGGACCACAAACCCCTCGGCTTCGGCAAAGAGGAGTAATGGGCTCAGGTACCCCACATCTTGGTAAATGGCAGGATAGGCACATGTCTATATCCTACATACGCTGAATTTAAACTGCCTGGATGGGACTGCACAGGCACAGCAGTGCCCTTTATCTAGAGACTCGAAGTGCTTATTTCACCATTGTTTTCTACCATAACAGATTTGTGCGGCACTTAATCTCATCCTAATTGACCAGAACTGCTGATTGTGTTGTAATTAAATTGCAGTCTAATTTTACTTAGCTATAACTGATAGAATACAAAGCTACAGAAATTAAACCATGACAAAAGGAAACTGCACTAAACACTGGCATGAATATTAGGCCAGAATTAGGCTGAAGAAATGTGGCAACAGACCACCATCACAGCCACCACTATTTATAGAAATGAATATTCAGGGACAAAGGGAATTTAAAATAGTTTTTTTAATGTGGTTTTTTTCTACATCCACCTCTCTAAAATAGAATTTGGATTCCAGTTAAATGGACAAAAGCTGAGATTATTGGATGACTGTCATTGTGGGCTCAGGTTTTCCAGACATGTTGGCTGGATACTTAATGTTGGGTTTACTGATGGGGCTGAAACTCATGCTTCCAATGCCCACTGTTTTTGTCTATTGTCATAGTTCTTCCCTCTTGCCAGACCAACTATTTTATTTAGCACCTTGTAGAAAAGTCAGCTCATCATGCAGATAAAAGATGAAAGGTGTTCATTGTGCAAGCCCTAGAACTAGGTCATTCGGTTCCCTTTCCAGATTTAATCTTCTCTCTTGTATTAATGAACCTGCAATGGAGATGGGTTTTTACATTCCTTGGGCATCAAAATGAAAGCCACCATCACTTCAGCCCACACAAAAGCATGAGAAAAAGCTCTATTTAATGCTAGTGAGCAAATTCCTGGAGGTCCCAGTTGTCATGCCACGCTCTCTGCAGAGAGTATGCTTTACTAAAATAATTGACATGCATATTTCCTAAAGGTACTGTTCATGGGGAGCTGAAAAATTGTATGAACCTCTGCCCAAACATAAGAGGGACCACAGACTGCACCCGCAGTGTTAACACAGGGGAACACACCCTTTACGCCCTTCCTTTCTTCCTTCTCCCCTGCTGGCTGGTAAATCCAAGCCTACGTGGAGATGCAAATTTTAACACATGCCAATGCCTGATATCATTCTCCCTGAGACACTGCAGTGGTGACAAGGCACCTACAGCTTTTACCTGGAAATAACTCATAAAGGCAACTTCATCAGCTTCAGCCACGGCTGAGTTTATCTTATGGTAAAATGTACACCTCTGGTCTCCTTACAGGATTTTGTTATTAAGGGCAGGGTAGCTTAAAAACCCTTGTCTTCCCATTGAGAAAAACCCACTATTTTCAACAATGAAGCTAAAATCCCAGGTGTGCAGTCATTTATGTGGCTAGGCCTTCTCAGGAGAGCTAAAAAGTAGTGCAATGCTTTATTGCTTAGCCAGAAAAGCTACCAAGAAGAAACTTGGTTTGGTCATTAGCCCGCCAGACTTAGGCAATGTTCCACTGAAAGCCAGGCTATGGCAGGAGTGACTTCAGCCCAAGAGCTGAAAACTGCAAGCTGCAGGCCCATGCCGTAAGATATTTTCTCTTTTCACTAAACAACCCACATGAGGTTAATGTGCAGAGAGCTATTAATCCTCCTACAAACAGATCATTTTTCTGTTCATTAAACATTATTGCTAAACTACCAGTATCTCTTCCTCAATTACTCACCTCTGAGAAAAGTTGCTCACAACTAAGTAGGGACAGAAATAGATATTAAACTGTTTATTCCAATGAAAGCTCATGCTGTGCAGGGTAATTTCTGTTATCATTTGGTTTCTTTGGTGGGGGTGGACAGAGGGACTGGGTTTGTCTACACCGAATTATTTTGTTAATGCTGAAGATACACGTATTTATTTAATCCAGCAAGCATTCGTTTTATGTTTCCAGGATTTGTGTGATGAGCAAAGCTGACCAACCTCTTCCCTCCAACCCCTTCCATCACCTTGCTTCCCTCCCGTAACATAAAAACACCAACCCTGTGCCTTTTCACCCAGCTCCATGGTTCCTTCGGAGACGTCTCTTTGCCTGAAGCCAGAAGTCTGAATTTCAGACCCTGGTACAGCACTGCGGCACTAGCAGGAGGTCACTTGTGCACTCTGCTTTTGCTGCTGGAGAGGGGATGGAGGGGCAGCATCAAGGTTTGAAGGCGGCAGACGAGGAAGAAGGCGATCAGATGAATACTGTAGTTCAGCAGATCCTTTCCAACCCTGCCTCTAAAGCAAGGAGGAAAAATCCCCAATAAGGCTGCTGTTTCTGGTAAGAGGAGAGGACATTGGGAACAAGTTGGGGAGGGATGCCTGGTGCTGGTTAAGAAAGGACAAGAACCTTAGAAATCTGATAAAATGCAAAGCTACCTTTGAAATAATTTTCGGCCCTGCCAATCTGGGTTATTATAATGCATCGGGTTTTACTTGTAAAAGGCATTTGCTCAAAAATCTGATCAACTTTCAGATCTAGCCTATGGAGACAACCCCCAGTAGAAATCCATTTAACCCCCAGCAGAACTCAATTTCATGTCTCCAGAACAGCTATTAGTGTCATGAAACCTCAGGTTTTCAACCAAACCAACAACTCACAGACCTAATTGCTTTACTTACAAAAGAGCTGATCGAGGAATTAATTTCCAGCTAGGTCTCAATCATCCATACTTACTTAAAAGCAATGCCACAGTCTTCCAAATAACCCTTGTATTACGCAATACAAATCACTCCGGCTCTTCAGTTGGCAGCAAAGTGCTTTAGTGCTACTTTTTTCCCAGCTCTCAAAATTGTTGTATGACTGCCATTTTGGGGAAAGGAATAACATTTATTTAGATTTGTGCTCCCAGTTGTGGGTCCAATTTTGAAACCTCTACTCTGTATTCTGCATCCCAGAGGGGTGATTGATTGTAAAATGACAGCATCTTCCTGAATCCAAATGACCAGCTGATCCTAGTTTCTGTGCTTTTCAGCACTACAGCTTTTCCGAAAGGACAGACTCCTTTTCAGGGTACCTGTTCACCAGGTCTGTTGGTGTCATGCAACAGTAACGTCCTGACCTCAGGAGAGCTGCAGGGCCCAAATTACAGCTCGTCTCTTTGGTGGGAATCTCTGTTAACTAAGTTGAAACCAACCAGATCTTACCCTGCTAATCGGCAGGTAAGTAGATCTTCCAGTGAGTGACCAAGCTCACCTGTTTTAGGAAGCATTAAAGTACCTACTTGTCTTCAGCAATGAGAGAGGGAGCTTACACAAAAAGTTTAGATTGCTAAATTAGCTGAAATTGAGCCCATCCAACATATAACGTGGCAGTACTTCCATTAAACTGACCCAAGCTAACCTATATAAATGTAATTCCGAATTGTTTTCTTACTGATACCTAGACTGATGGTCTTAGTGGCTAAGTCTCATGAGAAGTCTTTGCTTGTAGGAGTGTGCAATGCTCGAGTTATATTTACAGCTTTAATGTAGACCAGGCATGAAATTGGTAAGGATTACACTCTAATCTACCTGACCTACAAACTATTTGGCTTGGGATTCTGTATCTTGTAATCAATAAATTCCAGAATGAAGTGACATGTCTGCATATCCTTGCTTCCTAGGGAACCTTTATTCTTCCCAAACAAGCCAATTCCAGTCTTGATTTCCTGAAAAGGAAGGCAAGGAGAGGATTAGGAGAGCTTTGGGCCAAATAGAGAAATAAAACATTTAGGCGCCTACAGTCCCACAGCAATCAATAGGCACTCAGGCACCTAACAGACTCGCTGGAGCCTGTCCTTCAGCAATACTGGCAGTTTCTGAAAGGCGGTCTAGCAGCAGCTGGCTGGCCATACGGGCTGCATCCATTCCTGTGTGTGCACAGCCACCAGTGCAGTCAGTGGGAGAGGACTGACTCCTGAATTGGGATTTTGCCTGTGCTCACTTTGCCACCTCTTAATTCATGCTTGGAAGCAGCTGGGGAACATTGAAGGCCAACGCCATCAAACTCAGTGGTTCTGAAATTGTTCCTAAACTCACATCGGATGTCTACTTTCAAGGTGTTTGGAGAGGGTCAGATACTATCGTGTGATGAGTATGGTGTCTAGTACCATGGGCTCCTGATCTGTGGGAGGACTTCTAGTATTGTAACTAGTATGTTCATCCTCGGTAAAATGACTCGTAGTTTTATTTCAGTGGCATCATATCATTAGTAGATCTTTCTCTGTCACAAAATCATAGCTTCCATTTCCTGACTTTATCAATAGATCACCATTTTTCTCTCTAAGGTAATGCAATCAGACTCTTCCTCAAGCGTACATCTTTGTGGGGAACAGCTAAATCTAAAGCTTTTGCTTCATGTGTTTCATTGCATGAAATTAGAAAACCCATCTAGGTTTCATTTGAGCTCTGCACAAACAAGAGTAGCCTCAGCAGTGGATCACTCTGTAGTACTTAGATGCACTTAGATGCTTGAGTTAGCCTGCTGTGCCTATATGGGAAGGTATATGCACTGGACCATCACTGATCACGTAAGACCACCTGACTCTTAAATCTCTATTAAATATGACATATTTCAAATAATGTATACAAAGGTTAAATCCTACTATAAAGCCACTCACCTGAAATTACCACTGTTTCTCAAGATCACCCTGAATGCAGCCAGAATCAGTGTCTGAATTACTGATGTGAGCTCAGTGCCAATTTTCTGCTGTTGGTTGGTTCTCCTTTTCCTTTTTCTCAAGTCACCAGTTTTAGCACCTTGTGCCGGAAGAGGTCAGCGCTCCTGCCCCAGGAACAACCAGCTGCTGCTTGCTGGACATGCCGGGGCAGCCATCATTATTCCGCAGAAGAGTCCATGGTGTAACATACGTAGTAGGCTACGATTGCCACATCCGAGAGTGACATTACCGAGAATAACCTGAACCACTATATGAGCTCACCAGTCCCAAAAGGAAGAGGCATTAAGACACCTCAACCAGAAGAGTAAGTCCTCTTTCTTCAGGGCTAACACTTCACCAGCAGCTGAAGCCTTCCATATAGTTAATACACTCACAATACTAGGAAAAAAATATTTAAAAATTCAGTACCTTCCTATGTTGCAGGAAATACTATCCATTTATTTACTTGAAAGATTCCCCACAGGGTATCAGGAAGTCCCTCCGCACATGAGTTGAAGATGTTAGGCTACATTTTGAATTAGAGCTTGTTCTGCAATATGACTGCATGGACAGCAGCAGGGAGGCTGCCGGACCCAAACTATATACACCTGCTGGCTGTGGCTGGAGATCTTGCCAACGGTGAGATCAGTCAGGGCCTTTGGCAGGAAAGAGCCCTTACAGCTGTAGGGTAGGACGTTATTCTCATGGAGCATACTCTCAGGTTTATGGGAGTTGAACCAACCAAGTTTCCCTGGCAGGTGCTGGAGAAGGGCCACTTTGTTTTCTTCCATCACTGAGCCTGGGTTACACTCCTGAATACCAGCCTCAGCAAAGAGAGGAAAGATGTCTGTGCCTGTTCAGGGTCTCACTTGAAATGCCTCAGCCCAAAGCAGGTGCCAAATCAGAAAAGGCGTGTCAGAAGGAGGTGCAATGAATTTCGTGTTGTGCTGGTCCAGTCGTTGGCAGCAAAAGCCACGGCTGCTTCACCGAGTGAGGAACAGGCAGTGAACAGCCTAGTCCCTGCCTGCCTGTCATGGACCCCAAAATACGGACAGGGTTTCTGTACCAGCCCAAAGGGGCTAACTTCTTCCCACACTCCCAAACCCAGTCTTCCACTGAGGTCATTGCAGCTGTATCTGTTCGGTTTTGTTAAACAGTGAGGCTGGTTGAGACGAGCTACAAAGATCACAGTGCATCCCACCACAAGCCCTGAGAGCATCAAACACTGACACCAACAATGCCTGCTGAGAGACTCCACGAGTATCTAAAATTCCCAAGTGGAGGGGTCAGCATCCCTGCTTTGACCATAAAGACACACATACATTATTTTAGGAAAACAGGTTTTAAATTACCAGCAGATTTCTCTGGAACTGTATTGCAGCACACGTCTGTGCTATCTTCCAGCGTGGCACTGATTGCAAATCAAATGCCCATGAACTAGGCTCTCACTTGGTTTAAGTCATCTCTACTCATTGGATATAACTGGCTCTGGAGTTTCAGAAACTCTGATCTTGTGGACACAGTGTACTTTCTAACTGTGTAATCTCGTAAATCAGTGTACTGTTATTCATGCTCCACTCTTGGGGAAAAAAAAAAAAGGAAGGTTAATATAAAAAAATGGAGGTTTCAGTTTTACAAAACTCCCTTTATTCATCTGAATCCTGCTAAGGTCAAGAGAAAGATTGCTACCAACTCATAACAGCATTTGAATCGAGTGCTGAATTAGAAATTACGCTTTGTACAATTTCAGCTCAGGAAAGAACTAGCTTCCTGGAAGATCACGTGGTGACAGCTTTCTTCCTTTCTTAGCAAAAGTTCTAGAAGTACTTCCCAACACTTACTCACCAAATCAGAGCATTTTTCTCTTCTATGACGGTTTTAATAAATGCTAGTTATATTTTTGATCATATAGATGTTAAAAATGGGTTTCAGCCTCCATTTATGAACAAAATACCCACTGAAATCCAAAGTGTTGGAGGAGCTCATCTCTAAAGGACTGCTTCCAATCCTTACAGTCTTGGAAGAGGAACAGGCCCCCATGCATTATCTATACCCAGATCTAACCAAATACCCTTACGGTCCCTGCCAGGGCACTGGAGAGGACCATCAGCCATACAAACTTCTGATCCCTAAAGGGGCCCCCTGACTTCTGCCATGGTTTCGAAGAGCTTCAGCACTGGCTGCTTACAACTCTTGCCTACAGGCAGCTGGATCCGGCGTGCTGTCACTCCCGTTGCCTCCACGCAGACACACATCAAGCTCCTTTCCTCCACCGAGCTCCAGTAGATCCAACACCAGCACTCCTCTGAGCTTGCAAACTCAGAGAATTAAGTGGACAAGAAGTGATTCCTTAACCCTGCAAAGCAAGTAATTTCCTGCCAATTCACCTCCCAGCACTGGCCCATTGCCAGAGGAGGGGCAGCGCTAGCTGGTAGGAACCGTGGAGGTGCATACAGGCAGGACTCCCTCTTTCCCTAGCATCTTGCCTTTAGCCGACTTTCACCTGTTAGGAAGCCATAGCTGTCGTCTCCTGCCTCTCCCAGTAGATTTCTGTCTGAAGTGGTACGCTGGGACTCTTCTTCCTCACACCTCTTGCACGGGGCTTTGTGGTAAGCATGCACCGAGCTACGAGTCATTGATGATGTTCAGCTGCCGTAGGGAAGGGTTGCGTCCAAGGGCAGATTTCAGATCCTCTCCCTCTCGGGCAGAGAAAAATTGGGGTACTGTTTCACACAGGTTATGCCTGCAACTACCCAGGAATTTTACCAAATTTTCCCCTCGGCATTCCCCCATCTAAGCTTCACAGTCATTTTTCCCGGCTTCAGCGTCACTATTTTCAGCATGTACTGTCTTCCAGTGACATCTAGGGACACAGACTGGAAATAGCAAGCTGGCCCTTTACATAAGCATTGTTTAAAACATATTTCAAGCTGATAAAACTGGTTTGTTTGATAGAGGCCGATTATTGCTTTTGAAAAAAAAAAAAAAAAGGCCAGGAGTTCCCTATATCTCCCCCCAGGAAATTAAAAAAAAATCACAGCAGAATTTGACTTCTTAAAAACCTTATTATAATCTCTCAATAACTATTTGTAAAACTTCAATCACACAATGGACACAAACCTACAGACCTTAAATAAACCAGTGGCTGGAGGACAATTGCAATTAAGGTCCTTAGCGGAAAAGCATTTCATGTTTTGCAGGATTGATGCATCATACTCCCGAAGGTCCATTCCTCAGCTCATGTGCATTAGCACTAATTTCATAGTGATAACAGAGACATAACACTCATTGACATAACATTCCACTCTGGTACAAAGAATGCAAGCAAGGTGAAGACATTTCACTACTAAAACCAAAGCAGATGAAAAGGGAAAATGTCATCACGAGGACAGAAACACTTTAGGGTCAAAAGAACAAGCAAGTTACTTCGTGTAGTCGTATCTATCATTTATTCATTGTTATACTCATTACATTTGCACAGCTGTTCTCTGGTCATAAATCCGAGAGTCACTGTGCTTGGTGTTTCACCTACATAGGACAACAATATGGGCCTAACCTGGAGATCTCACCTGCAGGGCAGGACACATCCGATGGATGCAGGCAGTGGAACAGAGGGAATGGTGGCTCCATCTAGACTGCTTTGTAGCCTGGCTTGGTGTCAGACTTGAGTCCAGTGTTGAACAGCTTGTTCCTGCAGGAACAAAGTCAAAGCAGCGGCAAGTCTTCCCGATGTGCCTTCAGTGCCTTCACTTCTTTACTGGAGTGGCAGGTAGGCTTCATCCAGACCACAGCCAGGGACACCCAAACACGATTAGGTAGAACATGCACTATGTGCCTGCATAATACATCTCATCAAAGGTGCAAACATACAGGCTAGCTCTTTTAAAACAGACTTTCTGTGACTGTACAACTGTATCTGATTTCCCCCTGTAAATTTAAGCTTCCGAGTTCTTCACAACCCACAAGAACAAAAGAATCCTGCGCTCATTGATGCCTGGACCTTTAAAAACCCCCCAGAACACCATGTCTCTTCAATGGCAGGGGGATACATGGAACATATTCTCAGAAACAGAAGACATCAAGAGAAGTGCTTATACATGTACCAAGGCTTCTGTCTCTAAAACTAACATATTTAAATCTGCTCACATGGAAAAACAGTATGGAGAGGGAACAGAGACAAGCTGGTGGTTTTTCAAGATCTTTTGGTCCGATCAGATGGAGCTGTCAGCTGAGGCCCAAATTGCAGTGAACAGGAAAAACTGTTCAAAAGTAAAGGTCAAGTAAACTTTTGAAAAATAAAAGCCAGCGGATGCTTCGCTAGTACCAGCACTACAAGCTGTGATCCTGAAAATACGGTCTGTCCAATTCTATTAACTTCAAGGCAATTTCTCTTGATACGTACCTGCAAAGGANGTTCAAAAGTAAAGGTCAAGTAAACTTTTGAAAAATAAAAGCCAGCGGATGCTTCGCTAGTACCAGCACTACAAGCTGTGATCCTGAAAATACGGTCTGTCCAATTCTATTAACTTCAAGGCAATTTCTCTTGATAGGTACCTGCAAAGGAACTGGAAAAAAGTCCATCCACAGCAAGTATAAACTGGAAGCCAACCCTTTTGTTTCTGTTTTTGCCACCTCTGCTGTTTCCATCTCACAGGAGCGTGGCTCAGCAGCCAGAGCCAGCAGCTCATGAGAGCAGCGTTCCCGGCACTCACGAGGGCAGCAGGCATTCCAGAAGCTCACACAACCCATGCTGTGCCTTCTGCACGGGCACCCGGGAGAAAACACCGCTTCGGGGCTGATTTAGGGTGCCTTCAAATTGAACAGCTTCTTTGCAGAAATATAACACTCAAATCATGTGAGATTCGCACACCGTCTCCTTCTGTTCAATTGTTTCAGCTAAGCTTTCATTTTAAAGCATTCCTAATACCTTCCTCCTGAAAACATACCTCAATGTGAATATTAGCCTGAAATCAAACTGACACAGCTAATAACTAGAAACTAACAGGGGATTAGAGATCTTCTCCAATAATTTAGGTGATTGGGGAGACAGGGTGCACTGAGTAAACAGAGCTGAAGTAGAGCCTAGACACAAAAATTTCCCAGTAACACATCACCACCACCTTTGCGTAACAGCCTGTAGAGCCTTGAGACAGCTATACAAGGTGGATTACCATTTTAAGCACGTTTCCGTTGCATTCCTACTGCCTGTAGCCTCACCCAGCGATACATAGCTGCTAGCAACAGGGTTCTTTTGCTTTTCTATATGAAATCCTGTCCTCAGGTGCTCGTTTGTTGTCTTCTAAATGTTGGCCTTGATTTCTAGAACTTTACAAGTTTGTATGGATTTTTTTCCCTGTCGATCTCCGCAGCGGACAACTGACAATTTTCTCTGTCAAGATACTACTTTTATCAGACAAGAAGTAATCAAAGAACTGTTGGGACAGACCCAAAGTACATGCCCATTTCTGTGTGGTCAGACCATGTCCTATGATCAGAGTGCTCCAGTACTTTGAATTTGCTGCCAGATCCAGCTGTGTATCAGGCTGACCTGCCGTGAGAACCAGCCAAGAACTGGAAATTGCACAGCTGCTCCTGTGCAGTGCAGACCGCAAGGCAGCAGATGCTTGCCATGTTCAGACTGGCTTCAGGTGGATGCAGCCTGAAGGGCTCTGCATTGCTCTACTGGGAAGCAAGATGCAGGCACCTCCTTCCCTCTTGTCCTCTGCAGAAATCCTTTTTATCTTCTATAGTGTTACTGAACGATGATCTAGTTTCAGTTGTGACTTAAGCCAGCACTGGAATTGATCTCTACTACCAGGAGAAATGAAACAATGTGATGACCTCAAGAGATGTCCCTCCCCTCGGTGCCCTTCAAAAACAGCTTAGCATGCACAGCAGCAATGGGTGAGGACTCCAGACACAGCTACTTTCAAAGAGTGCTGTTCACAATACTTTTTATGAAGTAAACCCACTACTGGACAATCAGAAATTTCCTCCATGCCACTGCAAAGTCTTACCTAAACAAAATGTAGGTAAGGAAGGAAAATACTCCTTCAATATTCCCTATAATGTCCTTTTTCATACTGAATTCTCACATAAATTACGTTGAATGATGTATGGATTAATTTACAGGTTACTATTTACTAAAGGAACCTGGACAGTGGTTTTGTTCTGTATCTTCAAGTCCTAATCTAGATCTGGGCTTTGAGTTACAGGTGTAACTCAAAGATACTGACAGTATCAGATACTGACAAGTAATGTACAGATGCCGACAGATATCATTTTGCAGGGCCATCTTTTTCACCACTGTTACCGAGTACACAAATGTGCTAATACCACCAATGTCTGGTTTGGCATTTATTGAGGCAGCCCCATCACATGAGTATCTAACTTTGTTGGAGAGCAGCTAAAAGCTGCTTCCTCTACAACAGAAGATTTTTCCAGCGGGATTCAGACATAGACCACTTTTAACCTTTCTTACTCCAGAACTATTCTCTAATCACACATCAATGCGTTTCTCATTTGCTGGGTCCATCTAAATGAGCAACCTTCTAGTTCATTTGCGAGACAGGCTACTGAAACATCTGCAGTGCCTCCTCTTTCATGGGGTTAGCTGTCCCATCACAACACACAAGGCTTGTCCATCTGTGCTGTAGGAGCAGTGCTGTTTCCCTCTCCAATTGTGAGAGGGACCACAAATACAGCTGACAGTTAAGTCCTGTCTTTGAGAAGCATGACCAGTCTACTTGTAACCACATCTGCAGAATTCAGCTACTCTTAACTTTGAGAACTGCGTCTGGATCGTGATTTTTTTTACTGCATAATCATAGCAAAGATGGCTTAAAATGGAAAAAAAAAAAGCATTTACTATAAACACAAGTACTTCTAATCAGACCCCAAATTAATTTCAGAAATGTGCTGTCACCTTTCACAGATGCAAGACATTCAAAAGTAGCTGAGACCAAACTTAAGCACACATTACTGGCTTCATCCTAAAACACCGTGCATTTTGCTTATTCAAGAAACAAGATGATCTCCTCCTACCCAAAATTTTAGACCTCAAGCCAATTACCATGATCTTGTTTTAGAGCTATGGTATCAAGTCACAATATTTTCAGGTTGGATAGTACAGATTATGGTAGAAATTTAAAAGAGGAAATAGAACATTTCTTGAAGAAATCAAAGCTGATTACAAGAGGATCACATATATCACTATAGAATTACACTGCTTGTATCTTCCACCAAAAAACCCAGTCCTCCTTTATGGTAGCATAAAATTCCATTTGTCTTAGAAAAACATACATAAAATAACATTGGTAAATTTTATTTCCAAAGACTTTGCTGTCTCAACTCTCTAGCAATACTCCAGCAAACATTAAAAAAGCATGCCAAGTACAAATCCTCTTTCAAGATTTTTTTTTTAATGTAAACAGTAGGCAATAAGCATCTGTACAGCAAACACAGAACAACTCTGTCATTTTTCCCTTATTAATCTCAAAAGCTTTTCATCTTGCAACTGGAAAGTAACTTTCATGTTGCCGCTCATGGGGGACACATTCCTAACTGAACTGAGTATAGATGTATGGAGAATCTTAGGAGGAAGGCAGATTCTTAATACTTAATCCACATGACCCTCTAAGACCACTTCCATTTCCCTAGTGGCAGTAGCACACTAATTAGAGGAACATTCAGTGATACTAATCAACACTGAATACACCAAAAGTGACAGTAACGCCCACTGTCCCAAAGTAATCTATAAAAAGGCCTCCTGCATCCTTTAAGTGGCTAAACACCAATCTTTGTACAGACTTTCACATAGTAAGAGGAACTACTGAGCCACTTTAAACAAGGGTGTAACACATGGATCCTGTACACTAGAGCCCTTCAGAAGGATTAAGGAAAAGATAATTGCTAACTGGAACTCAAAGTACATATGTCCGCATGCACCTTTAGGGCAACTGCGTATTGATTATAAAAGGATGGCAGAACAGGACAAAATGCAGAGCTCTGCTTAATAAATATATTTTTAAATATTTAAAAGTTAAGCTTCAACAACTCTTCACAGTTTTAAGTTTTATAATGGTGCATATATATATATATAAAAATAAAAAACCTTAAATGCCAAGCTCTCAAGGAAGTTTAATTAGGATTTTTAAAGACATAGAAACAGAAACAACAATGAATGCTATAGAGGCCTTGCAGTCCAGGTTAATCTAAGTTAATCAAAACAGACTTAAGATATAAACTTATTTCCTAATGTGTTTTTTTTGTGGGGTTCCCTCTTCTCTCTACAAAAAAGTTCTCCAGAACAAAACGCTTCTCATTTAGGCTGTGCAAGAACATAGTGCAGGAAGTTAAGGTTTAAGCAAAGCCATTGAACCAATGAATAGTATGCACACACAATCTAGGCACTATTCTTTTCAAAGGTTCTTTCACTTGAGAAAATTATTGCTCATCTGCCCATAGTTGTGCCCTTCATGCTCATCTCTGAAACACATGGTCAGATTTAGCAGACTGCAGGGAAAGGTCAAGGGCCTGATAATTCACACAAGGGTAAGCAGGCAGCTTACAGACTTAAATTACTAAATCTCATCTTCTACAAACAAGGACTGCTACCACCATTTGGGGAGTGACGCTTTTGTTGATTACAGCTGTGTTAAGCAGATGCAGGCTCTGAACAGACAGTTCAATGAATTTATTTATGCAACACATTACTCAAGTGTATCAGCTAAAAGAATCAGCTACAACAGCCTAATACAACTACGCACAGCAAGGCTGTGAATTTGCAACAGCAGTTCCTACATCCAATTGCAGCTTGTGGTTAAGCCTAGCTATCACTATGAAGGCAATCTTTGAGATCTGAAAGACACAGACTTCACAATATTGCAACAAAAAGAAGCCACCACTCTGCAGTCTGAGCTTGCCCAGTCTCAAGTCCTACTAGCAGGTTCTAAAAGTGTTTTCTATTATTAGCTCCCTTTTACTGCCTCAACAATTGTGGGCCACATCCTTTACCATTTTTTAACCTATTTTAGAACTGATGGAAAGACTGAAACCTGCCTTCGCTGTGAAAACAGGTTTTCATGGAAGTAATTTGAACAGTTCTTTCCCAAAGTCTTTCATGTTTTTCTGTATTCTTGAAACATGGAAACATATTCCAAATAGGCTGAGCTTTGACAAAGAAGTTTCAGTGCAAGATGATAAAACATGAAATTGTTGAAGCCTTTCCTCTAGAACATGAGAAGAGGCTTGGGCTTCTAACAAGGCTAGTTACAATCTTACCAAGACACTGTTCTAGTTTAAAACACTTTGAGGGAACGAATGTCCGTTTTCCTTCTAGAAAGATTAAATTGTTCATTGCCACAACAAATCTCATCTATTTAAACGTCAAATATGTTACTTCTTATTCCCTCTCCTTTTAATTTTGCCCATCAAAGGTCAAAATGCAGGCAGCTCCACTGGAGCATAAAAACCAAGCCACCTATCAATTGCAAGATTCCTCCTAACAGAAATGACTTTTAAATGAGCAGGAAGAAAACAAATGTTTTTCTTATTTATTCCAAGCAGAATGACTATGGAGAAATGATTCAAGCTTAGGTAGTAAAAGTTAATGGAATGCCATCTGAAATGAAGACTGACTCAGTAACACATGAGACTTGCTAATCACTTGTTAATCTCCAATTCAAAAACCCACTAGAAGTACTCACGTAATACCAGTCTAACGGAGAAGGTACTGCTTCTTTTTCCTTTCAGGCAGGAAACAAGATTTAAATGAGAATGTCAGTTTTTCTGTGCTTTCTGTGCTTTTTCTTTGCTGTGCTTTAAGTGCTTTGTACCCCCCAAAAAATTACTTTTGCATCTATGAATCAGGACTAGGTAAACTTGCAGCACAATGATTTTATTCTGCTAATGTGCAAGACTTGCATAAGACTTGTTCCTTAGATTTTCATTCTGCATACTTTCGTTCAGCAGGCTTTCCCTCCTCTTCCTCCTGAACACATTATACCTTAACAGTATCTAATCTTCTGGAAGATCCTTTTTCTGGAACATTTAAGATCTGTCACACCAGGCAGAATTTGTGGAGATTGAAAGACTGGACACTGGACTCTTACGGCTGGAATTGTCTAGACCAGACAGAGAAACAAATTGTCATATGAATGCTCTATGATGCCCCCCAATTGTTTTTAGTGCCATAAAGGTTCATAACTGAATTCAGAAATCTTAAAAAAAAAAAAAAAGGGAGGGAGGGTTTAAGTGAGTTAAAACTGAGTATTTATAGAGAAAGGCAAGTCTGAACAGGAAACAAAGTATAGGCACAGATGATATTAAGTAATATAGTTTTGCCTGTTCTTGATGTTTACATAGGCAGTCATCAGTTCTTTTTTTTCCTCAAGGAGTTATTAATAAGTCTTACAGGTAAATAAACATCTCTTTCTTCCTTTCCAGAGGATACACTATATTACAAGAAGTTTTTTTAACTGTTCCCACTATTCTTGTGGTTTCCCAGCTGACCATGTTTTGAAATTGTTTCAGAGAAAATTTCCATGTCTATCTCACAAGATCAGATCAGCATGTTTCACCAAATGATGTAATTTCATTCTGTAAAGAGACACGTCTTAAAAGCAGAATACCAAATGTCTACAGCTAACTAAAACTAGCATGGTGGAACGAACCTATTACAACTTCAGGTAACACTGAATAAATTGCCTGCTAGAAAATAGACTAAATCAGCTTTCCGTAGTAACACCCAAACCCCACTACTTAACCCTCCACATTAAGTATTAATCACAGCAAAACTCGTCACACCAGAAAAAAGGGTTAGCGTAGAGAATGTTCCCTTCCTTACTTCTGCACCTAATTAAAGCACTCCACTTGCCAACAGCAAATGCACAGTCATGGCAGAAGCCAACTCAGTATCTTTCACCTTCACTCAGTGACAGGATACGAAATCCCATGCACTTCCTTCAAATGTTTTGGGAGTACTGTGTAAGACTCAGGTGTTTAACGTGTTCTCAGTAATAGCAGCCTTAAGGAGTTCAGCTTATTTTAGTCCTACTGTGCTTAACACTAATACTTCATAGTCACTGCAGTAAATGTTAGAGAAGATCCAGTTACTTCTCAGCAAACAATTCACATCTTATCATGCTGCTACTAAGGTACACCTACATAAAAAACTTTAAAGCTCTAGTCTTACAGCTACAGGGTAAGATCACATCAAGCTAACCTACTGGTTAATTAGCTAATACTTCATCAGGTAGATTTTCCAATTTATTCTATGAGCAGTGAGCTATACTTGCCACAAAACAGTTTAGCCATTCTTTAGTAAGGCTGCTGTACTACTTTAAAACTTAAGCTAAAGCATTTCAGATATCCCAGAAAGTATGTGAATAAACTTTTATTTTTAAGCAACAACACACGCTATTTTAATACAACCCATTTTACATTTAAGTCAGGTGGAGAGTAGTAAACTGAACAATCATTGCTATAACATTTCCATTGGAAATGTGTTACAGTTCACAAGCGTCTTCATTACCACCTTACTGAAGTTTTCTTATGTGTTTCTAGTCTACAAGCCACATGTCTCATGCAGTCATGCAAATCTGAATCACATTTTAAATGTTCAGGTAACAGGGAAGTCCGTTCAGTGCAAAGATTCATTTTTCACAGAAGAGCCAGGCTAGGACCAAATACTGCAGGGTTCTTCATGAGAGTACGTCTATTTTAGAAACCGTGAACTTTCAGTTGCTCTTCCTTGACAATGCCAATCTAAAGGAGAAAAGCAATGTATTTCAGTATAGCTTACACGCTTAGGATATTACAGTGATATCAAGTTACCAATATCTTACGATTTGATTAAAGAAACTGCAATACCCAATATATTCAATAAAGCAGTTTTCCAGTTTCCAGAGTGTTTCTGGGCCAAGCAGAAGAACTGACTACACAAAAAAGAAAGTCTTATTAGACATCTGACTTGGTCTGTAATTCTAGCACTTACTCTTTGACACTGTAACATCTCTGCATTGTGATTTGCATCGGTAAGCTAGTGGTGATAGCCTCTTTCCTCCATAGTATTTTCACTCTCAAAATCATGGTTTGCATCACACACTTGATTCTATAGATGAAGAACTCAAGCTGCACTGCGAAAGATCAAGTGGTATGTTGTAGCAGCGTAAATGCACTCTACAGTGCTTTGATTCTTACCAGACGTTTACTCTCATTCTGCAAGTGTCATTTTATTTTCTGGCGGAAAACACAAAGGAACTATAGTGGATATCTTTAGCTGGTTAATTAACATCAGTGCTGCCTGTGACTATTGCTTCCAGAAAGGTTTAGATGTTTATCTGCAGTTCCTCACCTCCAAGAGGAATTGGCAAATGTTCTTCCTCTGGTCACCTTGAAGCTGGATAACTTCACCGTATTCAGGATGTTCAATCACAGTACCATTACAGGCAAATTTCTAGAGAGAAACATTCATATTGTAAGACATCTGATGTACGTTATGATTTTGCTTAGTAGGTCTTTTAGTAGAATTTTGTCACAGAAGCCGCTTACTAAATTCTGATACCAAGACAGGCAAAGGCTAGATCTATTTACACTGGTTTTGAGAGCAAATGGAATATAACTGCTGACGCACACAGACACAAACTAAGCTGCTGCTGATAAATTGAGGCAAACGCAGGATTAGCTACTGTGCAGAAGGAACTGGCAAATAGTCATTACAAGAATGGAAAACAAAGTAATAAGATACAGCCTTTCAACTCCACGCTATTTTAAAATAAATATTTTCATCCTGGTGAAACTCAAGATCTGTATTTTCAACAGCAACCCAGCTTTGACAGAAGCAGGAATGCAAAACCAGTTCTATTTTAAACTAATTTCATTCTTCATGTCAACAAAGCCAGATACCTGTGAAATTTTAATGAAACTTGCAGAATGCACTTTATTTACTTCTTTATAGGAAAGAAACGTTTAACTTTTTAGCAAAAATCGGTGTCACTAGACCCTGATAGGAGTTTTGCGAAAGACAGGGAAAGGGATCAACCTGAATATGAAAATGATATGCACTCGCAAGAATGAAATAAAACAAATATTCTGTTACTTAGTGTTAAAAGGTATCATACTCCTTTATGTAGTATCTTTATTATCAAATCAAATCAGCAACTTCACCTTTTTGAAAGCTTTCACCAGTTTCTTCTTGTCATAATCATCTGCAATTCCCTGAACAGTTGTTAGCGTCTTTCTTCCGTTTCGTTGCTGGATCCTTATATGAATGTAATCCTCAGTCCCCGCCGGGAGTAAGTCGTCACCCTTTGTTGCATCAGCAAAGGGGTCTGCAGAAGGAAAAAGATTGATGTAATTCCCATGAAGGAAAACACCCAAGCTCAAAACCACAAACAGGTAAGTTTCTCACTTCACAAAGAGAAGGGAATTTAGCGGGGTTTAGAGAATGTCTATTCAGGGGATATTCTTGCTGTTTTCTCCCTGTTTAACAATACACTGTTAAAATCAGAGTACTTTTTTCTACAGCTCACTACGTCTCACTAGCCTACTAACTCAGCGTAACACTCTCAACTAGTACGCATCCAGCTTCTTCAGTGTCTTCCTGGAGATAAACTGTTCAGCTACACCATCAATTTACTTCGCTATTTCTTGCAAACTGCCAATCCCGAAGCTCTGAACCTGAAAACATGGTTCTGAAAGAACATCAAGTACACACAAGCTTTAGACAGCCACCCGCATTTTAAGTGAAGTACAGAAGTCATATCTTCTATCAGATCAACTGGTAAGTACAGACAAATAAATAAGCTCTTGTACACACACTCCTTTACAGGTCCGGAACGGAAGTCTTATACCCTGACAGCTACCACACTACCAGCATTTCAAGGCATGGATGTAATTCTTGGCTACTAATGTCAACAAACCACAGCAACAGACACTAACAGATGTCAGAGGCTGGCTGTAAACCAGCACCCCTCCACCTGTCAGCAGTTTTAGGCAAGAATTGTAACAAAATTCACTTGGGTTTTGACTATAGAAAGGTCAGTTCTCAAATTCTTCCAAGCTTAAATGTATCTAGCACAAGTGAAACAGGAAGGCATTTCAGAACGAGAAGGGTTTCAGGTTACACCACTTACTCTCTGTTCTCTACACAAACACATTTAACACTCACTCTCTATCAAGAAATTTGGCAGCCCTGCAAGTTTCTTAATCACTAGTTCCAAATCTTGAAGCATAAAGTACTTTAATTATTATTTTTTAAACAATCACAAGTAATTTCTGGATACTAATCAGAATCATATTGAGAGTCTGATCTTCAGAAAATGTAGGTTGAACAGCCACACAAGCTACAATTTCCCAAACTTCCCATCCGAAATGCAAACCTAAAAACGCTGATCAAGTTTTGCCATCCACTTGAAACAAATGCCCCGATTGAGTAAAACTTCAGCAGAAACAGGAACAGAAGTAGTTCAGCTGCAGACAGACTGACCCTTGTAGAAACAAGAATGACAAGAGCATTAAAGGCACTGAACGCGTGAGGGTGCCAAGCGCCACAGGGAAGAAGCACAGCACAGGGTAGCTTGATTGGCTTACTATCTACTCAGGCATTTGTTCAAACACGCTGAATTTCACTGCGCCCCACAGCTTGTGGAGCACACACTGACAGAAAATTTCAGTCAAAGAAAAGGTAAAAGAAAAAGGGGACTCAGGCACGAAAACCACTTGGTAGAGTTCGGGTTCTAGGCTGCCGATAAGCCAGCGCTGTACGTAACACTGGATTACTGCAAACAAATCCTTCGGGCAGCACCTTCCTAAGCACAGGATCAGCTTCCAAACAGCATTAACATTCCCTTCTCACGTGGCTTATATGTGCGTAAGATTAGAGACAAAACTGAAGACAAAAGCCTGATAATCTAAAGCGTGAACTTGCTCACTTCTGTTGCCTGTAAGTAAGGTGGAGAAACACGGCCCAGCACGGTAAACTTCCCTGCTAACACAAGAGAAATGACCCACCGTCTGTACAGCTCCATCTATAGAAACGACATCCTCTGCAGGGAGTAAATCGGGTTTGGGGACATTGGTACGGATAAGATGAGCCAGCAAATCAACAAGCAACTGGAGCTGAGGCAGGGCGGGGGACGATTCCCTTTCTTAGCCGAGGACACCAACCCCCAGACTCTCTCTACCCATAGAGATTGGAACTTTGGGACCGCGCTGCTGACGGGACAGCCCACTGTGGGGTGCTACGAGGCGTCCGTGCGAACAGCGCAGGACGGGGCGTCCGAGCTCGGCACGCGGCAGCACCCCCTGCGGCAGCGGAACGGGAGATGAGCCTGCGGCCCGGTGTCCGGCCGGGGCACGTCCCGAGGCCGGCGCCACCGCAGGGCAAGGACGAGCGGCCAGAGCCGCCTTCACGGAGTAACACGGGCAGCGCGCCGGGGACGGCAACCCCCGGCTCGGCAACTGCTGCGGTGTCACCGCGTCGGGGTGGGGGGCGGCCCTCGGGAAAGCGGCGGCGAGGCGACCCCGGGGGCGGCAGCGCGGGCAGCGGGCCGAGGACGGGACGGGGGCAGGACGGCCCCGGGGCGGGTTTGCCGAGGGGGTGACTGTGGGGGCTCGTTGCGGCACCGGAGGGGCGGCGGCCCTTACCGAAGGATTGGAGGTTCTGGATAGATGACATGCGACTCTGCGGCGAGAGGCTGGAGCAGCGGGGAAAGGGCCGCGGCTCGGTCCGCTCGGGTCACGTCTTCGGCTTCGCAGTGGCGGCGGGGGGCGGGGAGCGAGGGGAGGGATAACAAACGCAGTGGGCGGGGGCTGAACCTGAGGCGGGGGCACAGAGAAAAGAGGGCAAGGAGGAGAAAGCGCGAAGGGAAATAGGGGGGCGGGGAGGGAGCCCCCTGCCCCTCACCCGCTGCACCTCCGCCCCCCGGCACACCGCCCCGCGCGACCGCTAACGGGCAACGCCCGCCGTTTTTCCTGATAAAATGGCGGTTCGCCCGCGCCGCGCCAGGCACGTGATGGCCACCACCGTCCGTTCCCCACCCCGCCCCGTCCCCACCTCTCCCTCTCCGCACCCCGTGCTGCCCCACGGGAAGGGGAGTCCTCCCCAGCCCCGCGGCCATGGAGCGCGGAGCGTCGCGGCGGCCCGGAGGACTACAGTGCCCAGGGCGCACGGCCGCGGGAGGGCGCGGCGGAGAGTGGGCCGGCCTGTAGGGCTGGGCCGTGGGTCCGCGCGTCCCTGCCTTCCCCGAGGGGGCAACAGGCGACGGGAGATGAGCACCTCAGGAGCCCGGTTCCCCACGGGAGGGGCCCCAGAAGACGTGCTGGCGGGTCGCTGAAGACCCCTGTTCTCCAGGCTGCGCGCCTGGCACGGTTGCCTGCGCCGGCCCTCGGGGACAACGCAGGCCCCGATGGTGTGACCCCCCGGTCACGTGCCTTTGGTTTGGGTGGTGCCATTTCCTGCTGTCCCTGCGTGTTCCCGAGCTTATTGGAATTCCAAGCTAACTCCCAAGAAATTGGGAGAGGGCTTCCTCCATCCCCACCCAAGCACGCTGGAAAAAACCCCTCCCTCACGTCTACCTTGCTGGACAAAGCGCTGCTCAACGCGCACGAACGCGCTGGGGGAGCCAGTCAGCACCCCACAAACCGCCCGTGTCTCCCGCTTTGTGGGCATGTTCGGCTGCTCACCCTAAGTTTCAGGTGGGCGCTGCCAGCGAGGCAGAGCTGCGGTGTTCCCCGCGCCCCAGGTACTGCCATGGCCGGCCAGCCGCGTGGTCCCCCCCCAGGACTCCCCATTCGACAGCTGCCCACCGACTGACTGCTAACCATTTATGCGTGGGGAGGACAGAAGCGGTGTTGGGGCTGCAATGGTAAAGGTTTGCCTTTAAAAAGGTGCGCTTGTGTTACAAAGCTTGCCGGTCCTAGGGAGGTGATGAATGGCTTTGCAGATCTACAATAACCTAGTTGCATTGGCACAACTGCTAGAACCTATATTTCTCCCCCTTTTTTTCTTTTTTCCCTAGCTTTTATACTAAGCTTCAGTCCTCTTAAATCAAAGGGATATTTCTCTTCCGTGATCCAAAACCTGGATCAGCACTGCGGTAGTTTTATGAGTGTCAGCGTGAATTGGTCTAAGAAAGTTTCTGGTCCTGGCACTTTGCAAGGAAGCTTTTCTTTTCCCTTGGGGAAAGCAAGGCCATTTGCCATGTACACAACCTCTGCTTATGCTTTGCTACCGTCACTGATGAAGCCTTTCACTGCAGTATGGGCTGTAGAGAAGGGTAGTCTAACTGTTCCCCAAGCAGCTGCAAAAGGCACTATTGGGACAGTAATGACAGGATGGGGAGATGGTAATTACAGAGCTTGAGGCACCTGCTTTGGTCACAGAGGCATGCCATGATTTGGGCAACATCTGTGGATTAAGGATGCAGAGCTAGACACTGAGGGACCTTTTGGCCAGGTTGAGCGAGCTCAGGACACCCATCCTCAGGGACATGTCCCTGGGATGTCTCCAGCATCTCTTGTCAGAGAACCTACGGTACTACTAATGTGGGGAATTTTTGGCTCTGATGCATTTTTGCAAACTCTACATCACTGTGCAAAATTTTGTTTTAACCTCTGCTCTTCCATCATCATCTCATGAAATTTTTTCCCAGCAGCAAAGCAGACTTGGTATCCCTTTCACCCCCCAGCCACTGTTTTTTGTTACCTTGGCTGGGCCAGTATCGCTGTCTGTATAGCATTGTGATGAGCCAGATCAGCAAACTGATTTGAGTTAAAAAATAAACTCAAAGGTTAAAACCTCAGATCCACTCCGCTTGCATAATCCTGCAACAGTTGTGCTGGGATAACTGAAGAGGACAGAGGCTGGAGACAGGTCTGGCCATGGATGAGAGGACACTGGGTCTTCAGACACAAAACCCAGGTCTGAGTCTGCAGGTTTAGACGAGTTCTCTGCTCACTGTGGTGGTCCTTGTGCTTGCTTTGAATCCTCATGCATTTAAAATGTTTTTGTACTTCTGGTACTCACTGTGGGGTTAACCTGTGCCATTGAGTTCATTGGGCATCTGTGGGATTCATTGTACAGTTTACAGACAAATGACATTTGGTGCCTGGGAAACAACAAATCTCCTTTATAAGCCAAGAAGATGTGACTTTGTTGTCCTTAAAATGAAACCGCAACAAACAGTTCTGAAGTGCAAACCTTGACAACTGCAGAGGGAATGGAAACAAATCCTAATTGCACATCTTGGCATGCACTGGGCAGCAATTAAAACAAAGGCGGCGGCCAGCACCGTTATTGTTCCTTTGGCAGCCCGCCGCAATGGCCACGTGTGTTGGCATGGGCTCTCTGTGGAGCTGTGTCAATGCAAAGAGCTCTCCCTCTGCTGTCCTCTTCAGAGGGAGCTGCAGGTCTCTCTGTCACGTCCGTCACTTAGGTCTGACACAAATACAGTCCATGCCAGCACCTTGAACCAAACTTTGGTCACTGTGGGCAGAGACAGGTGGCATCCTGCTGGAGATATGCTTCTCCTGCTTTTGCACCTTGACAGCTCTTCTGAGGTCCTTTGTCACGACTGAGTCCTTCCCATTGCTCTTGAGCAGCCACTCTTGGCAATAGACCTGTGAAAGTCCTGGTTGCGAGGGCTTCCAGCCGCATGAGACTGCAGAAAGGTGGGCCAAGCAGACATGGCACAGCAGCAAACAAAAAAGGTAGAAGCAGTTAAAATAGGTTTAAAACTGAAGTGGAAGCAAGAGGTGGTGTTACTTAGGCTGTTCAGTTTCAGATTACAGCTAATCGTCCTAGAGCCAAGGCTGCAGTTAATCTCATTCTCTAATATGTATTAGACATCAGGGTTTAAGCAACGGGTTGGGAATGAGACTCTTGCCTTTCCATGACTAATGTATAACCTGGCAACTATTGTACCGGAAAAGAACATCATCTCTAATTATCTTGATCATGGCTTCAAGCTATTTAAGTGTAATTGTTGCAAGACCTGGTTATGAATAGCAATTAGAGATGCCCTTGCTTGCCTTTTACTGTATTTCAGTTCATCTGTCAAGCTGTGTGTGAATCATTAGAGGTTATGCATGACTGTATAAGCTACAGGGATTAAAACCAGCAGGACTCACTGGCATGCAGATGCAAAATATGATACACTGAAGCCATAAAATACACTTTTGTGAAAATTGTCACCCTAGTGCAGAACCGCACCTTCACTGGGTACCCCCAGAAGTGCTTTGCCTGCCCTTTAGGAGCAACGAGTAACCCAGACCAGTGGGAGAAACTTTGTTCTTCCATAGAATTGCTGTGTTGGAAACACGGGCTGGGAATGCCACGAGAAAACCTTGCATCAGGAAAAAAACAAGCCACCCACATAGTGGGGGCTAACACTCTGCTTCAATTTAGGACTCTGTATGACATCTGTCTTTGCACGTGTGCACTCCCAAGGCTGCTGTTACCTTCAGCTGCCTTCAATCCCCTCTGTAATAACCAGAATAAACAACATTGTTTTTTATTTCCTACAGACACAGTTCTAATAAATACTGTGTTCATGTGCAGCACCCTAATATTTTAAGTCTTACTCCTTAGGAGCTTTTACAAAGCCCAAAGGTCTGTTTATGTAGTTAAGGATTGCTCGTGCAGGCAGATTCCTCTATATCTGGTCCTGCAGTCTGCCTTACCAGAAAATAGCAGGCTCGCATGCTGACCTATCGGCTGCAACAGCCTGGAAACCCAGACAATTACTGCTTGAAGCATGCAGTGTTCAAAGAGCAGTTTAAGTTGCCCGAGAAAGTGATTGTGCCTGAAATGTCCAAATGGGATGTAGCAGCGCTAATTTCCATGCTGTATTCCAGCGATGCAACTACTCTTTACACAAATTCTGCCCCACTCCTGTGCCAGAAGCATGCATTTGCTGGCCTAATGTTGGCATCCTGAAAATAGTGTCCAAGTGCTGGAATAAAGTGCTGGATGCTTGAAAAGACAGGCAAAAATATTTCCATGCTTGATTTTTTCTTGAACTGTAATCTTCCCCGCTCCTGCTACATGACTCTAACAACAACATCCAGCTGTGTTTGGAAGCCATGCATCCCAAACCCGCTGTGCAGAAGACTGTTCAGTGGCTTTCTAGCAGGGAGGAAGAATAGCAAAAGTTTCAGAAGAAATCTTCCCTCTATCATCTGCACTGTCAGCAGAATAGTTTTGAAGGTGGCTGTAAGCATGCCACGCCTGACTCATATTTTTTCATCCAGGCTCTAACTCCGGTGCAGAGCCTCCACAGTGTGCTGAGGAAGGGCTTGGGGAGACTGGCTGATGTACTGAGCTGTAGTCATGCCCAAGCTGCCCAGCTGCTACCAAGTTGTTCCAGCAAGCATGTACTAACTGGGACAACTCAGCAAACCTGAAACTGTGCTGGTGGTAGACCCTTGGATATGCAGTCTAACTTACCAAAATCTGGGTTACACGCAGTTTGGTTTAGCTTCACTACTACATGGTCAGATTTCAAGATACACGTGCTTTCGTTTGAACCCTTCATTCCTTGCGCAACAGTGATTGAAAGCAAGAAAATAATTTTTGTGTTACCCACTAGATGGTCCTGTTTCTCCAAGAAAATAATCATTCCAAAATAAAGACAGTCGTGTCTTTGCTCCGAACCTGAATGTTAGAGGAGAATGGCTTCATTGTAAAGCTACACATAATTAACAGTCTTGTCTAGTTGCTTGAATTGACGTGGCTTTCTGAATAAATTTGAATACAACTTTTCATCAATCCTCCAAACTCAATTAGTGCAACTGGACTTCTTATCAGTCATTGATAAAATATTTCCTAGCTAGTACCCGTCAAGGATTTACAGCCCCAGACAGCACAAATGTCAGTGTTGTCACCCCCTCTTGTTCAAGGACAGGCAAAACCAGAACGACAGTGTTTATTTCATTTCACACACAGAAGTCATGCTCTACCCCAGTACAGAAGGCTGGGCAGAGGTTCAGTACCATGGCACTCGCAAACTATTCACTTGCTGGTATGTGAAACAATGAGAGTGGTGGGCTGGAAAGAATATATTTTAGGTTCCTCCATCCAGCTGCATCCAATGCCTTCGCTTTCGTGATTTTCGCCTTCTGTTTGTGGAAGGCTTCTACCAACAAAAGAAATATGGAAAAAAGAAGTTTGGGATTAGTTTTTTGAGCAGACCAGGTGGCAGAATTTGACATCAAAACTTTAGTTCACTGTTGCTTTCTGGTGCTGTCGTCGCGAAGAGTATTCCTCTGTGGCAGGCTCCCTAGACCTCCTCCTCTTGGGTACCTCCAGCCTGCAGGAGGTACCTTCCCATTGCTACCGTTCATCGTCCTCACCGCTTTTTGCCCAGGAACTCAACCTCTCCTTAGCCTTGGGAAGTTACTTTCCATCCCACAGCCCTTCACACCTGTGTGTCTGCTGCCTTTCTAAGAAGTTGCATCCCATGTTATCTTCCTGGTCAGCCATCGCACCGAGATGCTGAGACGCTCCAGCTAACGATGGGCTCAGTCCTGCTCCTGGTTCCCATAACCTACACAGGAATTTTACATGCAAGAGTCCTTGGTCATGTGTGGGGTGGGGAAGTGATGGAGGCCTGAGACCTTTCCATGGGCCATCCACAAAGAAGAGATCATGTGCCCAGCCTCTCACTCAAACACAGAAAAAGGGTGGAGGTTTTAATATGCAAACCTCTGCCCCTTCACTACAGACCAAGCTGTCCTCTAAATAATCTTCCCAGTTCACTCTTTCATGACTCCCTTTCCCCTGACAGCTCTTTCGCAGTTCCTCCCAAGTCGGAGTGGCTTTCACGTTTCTGTGTTGCGTGAGCTGACTCGCTTTCCTCAGCCAAAGCATAAGCCCTGCTATGAATAGGATAACTAAAATAAAATCAGAACGGCCTGAAAAGACCCTGAGAAGTCAGGATGATTTCTGTGAAGCTTCTGAGAGCTGTACATAACACTCTGGTAGTTCAGTCGTGGTCTGGCGGAAAGAAATAACTTACAGTCGTTGAGGATGGAGTAAAATAGTACTTTGGTAAGAGAAATGCCTGATGAGGCTCATTTAAACAGATTGTTGCGTAGTTTATTAGTCTTCATTGGTCAGAACGTTTTATAGTAGCCTTTCACAAAGGCAGAATGACTGAAAGCAAAAATGAAAAAATAAGAACTTGGAACTGGCAAGTGGTGCGTCCAGAACAGTGGCACGGACATGATTTTTCTTGCAGCAGGCAGAGAGCTGTGAAGTCCTCGGCACATGATTTTGTGGTTCAAGAAGCAACCATGAAGGAAAAAGAAATCCATTAAGGGCTTCCTACAGCAAAGATATGTTTGGCTTGGGAAGCCTCTGGACCCCAAATCTCAGGGGCCTGGGAGAATATTCTTGTGGGGAATGTCAAAATATGCTGCCATATTTTTAGACTCTTCCCTAGATGTTCTCTGCTGGCCACAGTCAAAACCAAGGTACTGCAGTAGATGGACCTTGGACCTGAATGGAGGCAGCTGATCATATTAGAGCATTTTAAATGCTGGCTCTCCTAATAATGATTTTTCTTTGTACGGCATATTGTTTTGCAGACAACACTTACCAATAAGCACACCATGTTAACATGAAGACATTGCACAGTTTTATTTTATATGGTAACTTCCCTGTAGGTGTCAATCGGTGAAAATGATCTGTGCTATTGAAGGGCTCACATTGCAGTGCCAGCAAGACTACAAAGAGTAAATGGGATGAAAATGGCTTTTACTTCTGTTTTAAGATGATAGGATCACTTAGCAAAACAGCAAAACAAGACAGAGTCCTACATATCCTGGAGAGAAAAAGCCTTATCTCCAGCAATTGCCCACTAGAGGACAAGAAAGGATACCCACATTTTCTGGTCAAAAATCAATGTGAAGAGCATTAAGGGAAAAGATCTACAATGCAAAACCGTGAAGGGTTTTACTTACTAAGAAGAAACCCCCTCCACGCATACACGCAAAATTAGCACAGCGGAAGCGCAGCCACTGCCTGGTTGTCGGATGCAAATTGATTTTTAGGTAGGGAGCGTTTGGAAGGTTCAAAGGGAACACACTAAAAGGAGGTTGCTGAAGAAAGCGTGTATGTGCATTATTGACTGTGTTAGCTGTAGAAAGACCTTTTGTGCGATGGGCTTGAAGTGCTCTTCATATTTCGCAATTGTAATCCTGAGTAGTCTGAGTAAACACTTGAAAACTTGGATAAGGAAGACACTTCTTGTAGCTGTTACTGGGTGGAAATCGGAGAATGGAAGAGTATTTCTCAGGCTTCTTCACCATTTGTGTTCATACATGTGCCTATAGAGCCAACTATCACACATAAATGAGAAATTTATTTTAATCTCCACAAATAGTGATCACACCTGCCCCAGTGGTGGTGGTGGAGTGATCTCCTCGGTGCCTGGATGCTGAGTAAGGAAGGGCAGGGCCAGGCAATATGTCAATTGTGCTTCCTTGTACAAATTGCCCCTAGGAAAAAAAAACCCTAATTTCTTTTGGGAGGTGGTTGCAGTGAAATAGTGTCATTTGTACTCTGAGGTTTTCTCAGCTGGAAGCAGCTTTATAGAGAAACTAAACAACAGATTTGCTACTGAACTTCCACTTCATCCTGATGGGATTGCAGCATTTCCTATCCAGTCTCAGTTTATGGACCAGGTCATGCCTCAGAGCCCTGTCTACTAAGCGCAGGTTTAAAAAGTGCTTCTTCAGGTAGTCAGTCTCACCAGGAGCGGAGCACAACCCTGGGTCTGCAAAGATCTCTGCAAGAGACCCTGCAGTCCCCGGAGAGCCCAGTAATGCTTCACATCTCAGCCTCTCTGCAGGATGGTGCTGAAGGAGTGAAACACCTGCCACGTCGACTGCTGCTCCTCTACAGAACTTCCTGGTAAACATGGTCTTAGCTATTAAAGCAGCGAGATCTGTATCAGCAAGACTGTGAGGACACATTAGTCAAGAGATAGTGTTAAAAATAGCTGCACAGAAGAGATGCCTGTTGTAGAAATGCAAGATTGCTCAAGATACTAGCATCATGCCGGTGAAATTTTCACTGCCACAAAAACCGGCTAGCACCTGCTTAAGCACTGAATCACAACTGATTTCATCAGCTGCTTGGGTGCTGTGTTGCAGTACGGCCTAAAACTTACGCATGCGTGCGCTGACCCCAGCCGTGGGTTAGGGGCTTAGTGGGATGAGGGCTACAGCCAAGCAAGACCCCCAGCAAAAAGCGGAGGCAGGACAACAGCAAGAGGAGCAAGGGGGGCTGGGAAGGAGCACGTGCCCAGGCTGCTCCAGCTTGCTGGCCCTGAGAGCTTCCCACTGCCCGTCTCCTCCTTCTGCCCACACCTCATCCCCAGCCAGGAGTGTTTTCCGCCCGCAGACGTGAGCTTCAGACACAGCATCTCAGCCGGGCAGCGAGGAGAGCTGGGCTCTCCTGTGTGTGCGGAGTGTGGCAGCCAGTGCTGCTCTGGTTTGCCCGTGTCCCCCCATCCATAGGGACGTGGCAGCAGCCCCCCGCCCTCTGCTCTCCACTCTCCTCCTGGTTGGCTGGGGGGGCCTCAGCCAGGTGTCCTGCCAGGCCCCCCCTGCAATCTCCCGGTGCCGCCCTCAGCTCCTGCTCCCTGCCCTGATCAATGGCTTTCTAATAGAGCCACATTTCTCTTCCCCTCCCTTTGTAAATTTAAATTTTGCTCACTAGTAGTGCTGACGTCCTCCTGGCCCACCTCTTGAGTCCCCCTCCCCCTTCAAGCCCACTTCCCTCCAGTATAAAAGGCACAAGCCCCCAGTAGCTGCCCTGCTTCTGCTTGGAGCAGCGGCTACCTGAGGAGCAGCTTTGGTGCAAACAGGTGAGTGCTTCCCTCCAGCTGCTTCAGTGCTTGTTCTGGCTCTTTCTTGCTGGATTTCCTTTTCTTCTTTATGGGCTTTAGCTTTTCTACATTAATGCTCTCAGCTGTGCTTTGCGCTC
The DNA here is from genome assembly GCA_013398225.1 of Steatornis caripensis. NCBI lineage: Eukaryota > Metazoa > Chordata > Aves > Caprimulgiformes > Steatornithidae > Steatornis > Steatornis caripensis. Next base: position 170,381 of record VZSC01016090.1, on the reverse strand, counting down.
GGTAACTTTTCTCCAGTTTCCGCAGTGAAGGAGATGGTGCTGAGGCAACGTGGCGGAACCTGCGGGCAGTGCTGTGCCCCTGCAGGGAGGCAATGCAGCAGCGCGCCTTTCATGCTGCTCAGCCCTGAAATAAGCCACGGTCCCAGGCCTGGATTGACCCAGAGTTTGGTCTCTTGTGGGGATTTCCAATGCTGCTTTCAAACGTGAAAGCTATTTGTGTTTACATCGGAGGGGGTGTGCACAGCTGCTGATCTTGAGTAAGATGCTATGTTAGGGTTTAAAGAGTTAATAGCACCTTGTCTTCTGAGGACATCCACAGTAGGTTTAGACCTGATGGATGTGCAGCAGATCTTGAGTTTGACGTGCTGAGAGCCCAAAGGGAGAGCCAGGCTGGTCTCCCACTGCTCGCGTGAGGCAGACCTGCAGCGTGCCATGATACTGCTGCTTCACTCTACCTTCAGTAGTGGCTTTAATGTGCTGTAACTTTGCCCTCTCGTGTCAATGGACATTGCCAGACCACTGTCACAAACGTTGCTCAGCCAAAACTTAAAGGCTTTGCTCAGGGACCAAGCAGAAGTGGTAGGTGGATCAATTTGGCAGCGGTGCTGACTTGTTGCTGAGCTCCAGGGAAAAAAATATTCCTGAAACTTTTAGTTGTGTCAGGTTTTTATTGAAACTAGTAAGGCTTTAAAATTTTTGGTGATTGTTTTTGGTCATCACTTAATGGTTGGAAATGGAGGGTACATACAGACTGACTGTGTGAGGTCTTGTTTTTTTTGATTTTTCCCTTTGGAAGAAAGCTGTAGGGCTGCGTGCTAAGGCAGGTTTGGACCTGAAGAGATCACAGACCATCTCCCAGCCCCGTTACTTTTGAAAGGACTGTGAGTGGGCAACCAGGATTTTGTGCTTATCCTGGAGTTAGAAATGCTCAGCATCATGCAGGGTCAAATTTGTGGCATTACCCGTGCCTCAGTTTCTCCCTATACAAACAGGGGTGGGGCAATTAGGAGGAGGAAGAATTAAGGAGGATTGGAGGTGCTGAGTCTCCTGATTATTTAGAAGTGGCATGTTACTTACTGAGGAGCAGTGGGAGCCATGTGCTTCACAGAAATCCTAGCCAGGTCAAGAGTATGAGCACTGTGGCAGGTGGCCAGAATGGCTGATGCAGACGCAGAACCTGCTGGTGGAGACTGAGACACAGCACTGCTTAGGAAAAAGCTTGTGCTAAAAGCTTTTTCCTTCATTTTTGTATTTAATCAACAATGAGCTTGAGGCAAGCTCTTCCTTTCTGTAACTCACTTCCCAGAAAAACAAAACACAAAACCAGGCAGAAAGTAATCTGGATAACCTGTAAGCACACCAGAGAGATTCCTCAAAACACCTTCTTTTTGCCTAACTGAACTTAAGGCTTTGCTAAACGCAGAACAAGAGATAGGCACCAGCTGAAACTGGAGGCAGAATTCATCCCTGGTGGTTTTACATGCTTAGATCAATTAGTCCTGATTGATTGTTATGAGATACTCAAGTTAGAAAAAGTTAAGTTACAGTTCTGTTGAAATTACCATTTAAAATCACTTTCCTCTAAGCTGTCTGCTAAGTGACTGTCAGCATGGAAAAAGAACAAAACCAAACCTTTGCTGAATGCTAGGGGTTAAGGAGCTTTTTACTTTGTATTTTAATGAAAGACACAACCAGGTTCTCAACATGCTTTTGTTGTGTTGCCTGTGTGGTGTACTTGGGAGTGTATCTTGCACCAAAAGATTTTCATTCCTGTTCTGACCTTACTGGAGCACAGTGCTTAGGCAGCAACAGGGGGAAAATCCCACCCTTGCATGGGGAGAAGCCTCTGTTTAGGCATAGCTGAGAGGATTTCCTATAGCCCTGTAGCTGTATAGCTACTGTAAGTGATGCTTAAGCAAACGGGGCTCCTCTATGCAGAGGCTCCAGGCAGTCAAATGCATAGGCAGACCTTGCATGCTAGAAGGTACCTAGCATGACAGCATGAGAACTGCTGCGAGGAAGCTTGTCCAAAATGCCAGAGACAGGGTAACAGTGGTAACCTGAGCCTGGGATCCTTCACCTCCTGGATGTGATTTTCCTAGCTCAGCACCTTCTGCTCTGCACAGCCCTTCTCTCTGGAGGATTTCTCATCTGCTTCCATCTGGATGCATTTACAGGATTGGGACGTCTAACAGTGGAAACCATAACTGGAAATAGTACTCCGGCATGCTGGCTGTGAAAGGGTGAGCGGACATGGGAGGAGCATTCCCTTTCAGTGAGCCTTTCTAATGAATTTATTTGTAAAGAGATTGTGTAGAATGCAAATGTTAGACATATTTTACAAGTGAGGAAAGGATGACGGAGGCAGTGGCTAAAACACACTTTGTTGGCCAATGCCCATGGTCATACAGTTGGCCACTCAAAGTCAGTGGTAATCTTAGGGCCAGGTCTCGTATCCTATGAAGGCTTCGCTGTTGGTGAGAAAACACTCAAGTGCAAGACTTACCTCAGTAGATGGATCACTGCATAGCTTTTGTCTTCAAACTGAAATGCCCAGGACATCCCCAGTGTCAGTGTTTCACAGAACTTAGTCATGAAATGGTTAATGTTACAGATGACACCTTCCTTCACCTTGAGAGGTTTAACTCACATCTGTTTCCCATGTTCACTTTTCTCCTCACAGCCTTCCCACCACTGCTCCATCATGTGGCATCCAGTCTTGCGGACACCCCATGCCCAGTGTTCACCTAAGCACATAAAGCTGGTCACTGTCTACATGCTGGTGCTCTTGGTATCGCTCAGCTTTGCTTCAGGCCAGAGCAGGCCATTTAAACATCAGATAGACAACAGAAGTAAGTATGAGTCTCACCTGGTGTAATGTGATGGACTCCCATATGGTGACCCCGCAGTCTCTGGTGCATCGAGGGATCAGGGTTGGGCTGTCAGGCAAAGATCAGCAGCAAATCCATGTGGGTGTTTCCATGTTGAAATGGTGGTGTGGGCTCCTGTACTTCCATTTACACTTTTAACGGCATATACAGACCCTAATGTCCTTCTCGCAGCCTTTAATCAGCCGAGGACAATAGCATACTTTTTGATGAACACCAGAGGAGACACTAATGTACGAAAGATTGACAATGTAAGGCAGTATACATTGAATATTTGAATATCAAATTTTCAGCCGTGTTCTGCAGAACCGGAGTAGTTCACAACTACTTCTACAGAGTAACGAGAAAGCAAGGACCAGAACCTTAAGTTTGCTTTACAGATAGCTTCATTTTTGTCCAGAACTGTGAGTTGCCTGAAAGTCAAAATACAAGTGGCTGAAGTGTCTCCATTCAGACGCTGTGAGGAGTGGAGGCTGGCCAGGTGAGGGACAACACCATATATCCCAAGTAAAAGCTAGCACACAGTCCAAAAGATTTTTGATTAAAATCTTTATCAGGAAATCTCATCTTCCCCTAAAGAGCAAAGGCTGATGATTGTATATGGAGTGGGAGGGAGGTGGGTGTGGGGAGTAAGGCATGTGGGCTCTCAGTGGCACACTTTTCCCCAATAACGAGAACTAGAGAAGTTGGGAACCTCAGGTTTTATGTGCCCAGGTGAAAAAAAAATGAAGTTACTTGGGTTTTGGTGGGCAGAAGGTGTGTTAAACACTGTGTGGAAAGACTTAAAAGATGCATTTATGGAGAAATTTACAGCCAAAGTGGCTTTTTTTCTCTGTTCAAGCATCAAAACGCACAGGGGAAAATCCTGCTGCCTTGCCTGAGAATTTCATATGATGTGGTTGATACATAAGGCACTGAAATTGAAATTTATTCCTGTTCCTGACAGTCCTCCAGCTTTGGAATGATTTGGCATTTCCTTGGGGTAGCATCATCTCCAGCGTTTTGTAGATTTGCCCTGTTGCTGTATCTTGGTCTTTTAATACAACTACACCCCTCTCTACCCCTGCTCTAAAACTAGACTAGACTATAAAAATAAGTCAAAGTGCACTTCAGATGCTTTAAAAGAAAAAGTCATCCATGAAAACACCTTCCTAAGTGAACAAGAATCAGCCTTTTACGTTTACTTCTCACGTAGGAACCCCCTCTGCAATCTAGTGGATTTGTTAGCCTGTAGAGATAGTGTACCTGGTGCATACAGCAGAAATGGAGGCAGGACAGTAGGCCCTTCAGGACTTTAGCTAAGAGAGGACAATTTCAAAGTGGCGGTACAGTGAGCTACTATGGTTTTTCTGGACATAGGCTGCATTGCAAACCTCTTCCAGGGTTTGGATCAGTCTTAAAACATGCTGTGCCCTCCTGAATTCATGGGTACTTTGGCTTATGTTTGAATTGCAGGTTGCAGCCCAGATGGATGAAAATTAATTTTGCATCTGAACCCCCTTGCTTTGGGCTCTACACATAGCAGGCGACTCTCCAAGGAACTAGAAAGTTGAGTGTCTGGCTGCAGCCTTCCCCCTTCTTTTCTTCTTTTTTCCTGGGCTACAAATAAGCTAACACGCTCAAGATGTTCAGGAAGTGCTGCCTTTAAGTACAGTGGTAGATGCTTCACTGACTGCTTTGAATTCCAGGTCCTGAGATCGATCCTTTTTGGTATGTGGGCCGTGGCGTTCGCCCCATCGGTCGGTTTGGGAAGAGGCAGCTGAGAAGCGGTCTGAGGCCCGTGAGCAGGCACCTGGATTTCATCTTGAACGCTTTGTGGGAGCAACAAGTGTCAGACACAGAAGACAATGACTGGTGATCCCTGTTCCTCGAGGCGGTGACCCAGCCTCTGCTCTCTGAATTTCACCCTCCCCTGCACCTCAGACCTCCAGTTCTGCTTTTGCCTAGCAATCTCGCACTGCTCTTCTTTCTGCTTCTTGTGCAAGTTCCTTCAAGAAGAAACATATTCAGGGTGCAGGTAAAAGACAATGCATGGACTCAAGCGCCAAGTGCAACCATAGCTTATGAAAATGTTTCTTTGTCTTACATCCCCACCAATCCCTCGACGCTGTTCACTATAATGTTAGGTTTATCCAAAAACCACACAGCTTTTGTGCTGGGATTTAAACTCCGCAGTGTTAAGCGTATCATGAAGCCTTCCTGTCACATTCCAAAGTCACTGCCTGTTGATATGTAAAAATAAAAAGCAATGGTTAGAAGAAAAAAAAAAGGCTCTCACTAATTTTTAATGTACGTGCATTAATAGTGTGAAATGCTGATGCTCTCTGTGTAGATTTTATATCGATAGTTAACATCCACTTGTAGGAATGTAGCCCTGAACTACCCACTGCCTCTTTGTGATTCTTCCTGTACTGCTGCAGAGATATATTAATGAACAAAAAGCAGTTCCTATTACAGGTAAGTATTTTCTCCCTGCTGAAGGAGGAAAAAAAAAAGATAAAATTGGCTAATTAAACTCTTCTGACTAGTTTTGTGCCTACTGCATATAATTGTGCACCATTATCCAAAAGGGGTAAGGGCCTAAACTAGCTGATTCCCTTCAAAACAATGTAGTTGTTTGTAAGTACATTATCTGATCAAGCTAAAGTCAGTCTCTGAGGATCACAGGCAACGTACCACCTACTGCATTAGTCCACATCAATAACCCTGCGGTTCCGGCTCAATACTCATGTTTGCCATGGTAGTTAACTTTCTTATGTTCATTTTATAAGAAGTGTTATTTATAATATGTTTAATCTTGATTAATAACTGATCAGCAATAATATTCAAATGCAGTTTGATCTATGGATTATATCCAAAAAAAGATAGTTTACAATTTAGTAACAATTTACTATCCAAATTGTAAATTTAGATAGTAACGGTTTGCTCTAAATTTACAATTTAGACTGTTAAATCTGGGCCACGAATCCTTTTGCAATAGACAAATTAGAATGAACTTGCATTTCTAGTTGTGCTTTGTTAGAATTACTACTAAAATTTAATAGTGGTTGAACTAATCATCGCGGATAATTTAACTCTTTTTTTTTTTCTCTTTTTGAATGGTCTGTCAGCAAGCAGCAGGTTTTTATTATAATAACGTAGTTACTCCTATTTATAATACAACATGTAACACCCAAGGTGTTACTTAAAACTCGCTAGTTTAAATGAATGCCCTCGTGGCGGAGAAAATACGCTGATAAATAAATATTTTGATCAGCATTCATTGCATGGGAGTTTGGAAATACTAGACTAAGATTGTCAGCAGGGTTCTTGCTCAGTCTGTCATTTTGTAGCGAACCCACTGAGAGTTACAGAAATTCTGCCTGAGAAACTCCATTCGAGATGGTATTTCACCCAACAGACCCGACAGTTTGGAGAAGCCTAACCATCAAATGTTCCTAACAGGATCCCTCCCACCCCAGCCCCAGTGGGGAAAAAATCTGAGCCGAGTGTGTTAACATGTATTCCTCCCCTCAGCTAACCAAGGTAATTCCGCAGAGCTGCAAGTCTCCTGGGTTTAACAGGGGAGGGGTCGTTTGTGGACAGGCAGTACCTGAGCTGAGTGTGTGGCAGCATGTTCTGCACGCTTCCTGGCCCATGTGCACATAAATCCAAACAACAGAGAAGAACTTTTAGTTTTTCTTTATGAATCAAGTCCTTGAAAAGGCATTCTTTTCATAAATTGCTTTTACTCTTTTATAGTTTCTCTTGACAATAATTCTTGGTGAGTATGCAGATAACAACAACAAGGCAAGCTTAATATTCACTCAGACTTAATCAAATAGATCATATAGTCTTCATTTTACCCATTAAAATATTCTCATTTATAAAAATTAATCTAAATATAAATATTAACACTAAAGATTGAAATCACTTGATGACAAAATAATTCTTTGTGTGCTATAACATATGCTTTTATGATTTTTTTTAAAACAGTAAATTATATCTTTGCACATATTTGGCACAATAAACATTTATAAAAATTCAAATGCCTTAAAGCAGGTGGGATTTTTTCTTTTTTTTTTTTTTTGCAATGCCTACACAGTACACATTTTTCTGTCAAAGAAGATTGAATATTTTAACATTGTAACACGATAATAGTTGCGGATTTTCATGCCTCTTAAGGAAAACAACCTATTCCAAACTTTGTTGGCTTCTTTAAATCACACTAACAGAACAAAAGCCAAAGAATTATTCTATTAAAATTAGTCATTTCTGTATTGATATTACATACACATTATTATTTATTAGACGAATATGTAGACCAACCACCATTAATGACATTTCATGACACGCATACCTGCATAAACCAGAATCTGGGAATGTATCGTATACATACACGAGAACAGTCAAGGAAGGGGTAGGAGACTGGATAACAACAAAAATTACTAGGCATCCTACTCTGTTTAATCTCCGTTACTGGATTGCATATATAAATAAAATCTATTTGTTTTATATATATATCTATATATTAAACAGAGTGGGCCAAATTCTGCCCTCACACCTGTGCAAACCAATTCCAGAGAACTAGTACTGTGTGAGAGTAAAAGAAGGCATAATTTCACGCAGAATAAACACATTGGGTCAGACCTCGCACAGGTAACAATTCCTTGAAGGGATGGAGCGATGCTTACATATTCCAGGTGGGAAGATGGTTGTATTTATTCTGAGGGTTCCTTACATGCAGCTGGACATCAGTTTACTGACAAGCTCCGTGTCAAATGTGGGTGGCAGATTTGCAACTGGCACTGTTTTACCAACCATTTTCCATCCAGCCATTCCTCACCTTCCCCAGCTGCCCCGCTAAATCCAGCCTAGCCAGGAAATTTGCCCAGTTTTGCTCGTATTTGCCCAACCATAGACACTTCATGGCCTGGTGTCCCAGGGTACTGCTTTCCTGCTGGACAGCAGGTAGTGTGCAGCACTCTGCTGGTGGGTGTTGCCTGGGAGCGCAGGGAAAAGAGCTGCTCTCTGGAGACCTCACCGCTCCTTCATGCTGAGGGGCAACTTGCCAGCCCATGCCCTCCTTCACAGCACGATTCACATCAACCCAGTCTGCATTTGGGTACCTGCTCTGCACTTTGTGTGGAAGATAAGGGATTCACCGCCTTAGCACCTCCTTTAACTACCTCCTTTGGATTCTTCAGAGCAAAAAGTACCACAAATTGGCAAGGTCCTCCCTAAAAAGGGTGAGAGGCACACCCTGTAAGCAGCATCCTGGGCATCTGCTCAAAGGCCTTCCAGTTTGGTTCACTTTTCAAAGGTCTCAAAAAATGAAAGAATAATTTTTACTCTTCAAAACTCATTTAAGAGTGGTCCAATGGCAGAGGGGTGCGCATGGCACCAGCAACAGGCCCCAGCTACTCCACGTTGGCTACAGACTAGTAAAGGAAGAGACATCTCGGCTACATTTTTTCCCCTCCTCAGAAAAGCAAAGAAACTGCCGAAGGGAATCTCTTACAGGCTGCAGCCACCCTACAACCACCAGCTAGTCAGCAGGCATCTCATCCACAATGCTTTTACTTTCTTTTTCCTATCTTAAAGACTTGGTCAGAATTTATTCTGAACTGCAGCGTGGTTGGACACCACCAAGCGGACAATGCTATCGAGAAGAACAAGACATACAAAGGTATGGGTTTCACAGCAGCGTTCAGGTATTTCCAGATGCCAGGATCTTAACTCAACAGACGTTTGGTCCACATGTGCTGCCACCAATTCACGGTTCAACATGACATCCACATTCCCCCCGCTGCCAAGAGCAAAATACCTAGCTCTGCAGCTAGAACATTAACTGCCAAACATTCCCTCAGCGAACGGAGAAGTCTTTGCACATCGCATCTCCTCCTACAAACCCTGTCAAAACTTCCACTGACTCACTGGAGGCAGAGCTAGGTACACTGATTCTCCACTCCCACCACGCAGCTGAAAAAAGCAGCATACGCTGCACAGAGTTGTTCTTATTGCTCGACAAGATGGGTGCCTACGTGAACAGTCAGAGGCCGGCAAATATGGATCACAGGTCTGCTTTGTTCTTTCTTTTTGTATGAGATATTGGCCTATAATTATGATTGACTGAGTCTACAAAAACATACTGCAATTTAAAGACATACTTCAGTACAATCAATGGGGAGAAAAAGTGCATCTTAAAATGTGGAGCCTTGCTTTTGAAACTCAGCATCCTTTCCAGAGTCTTGTGAGAACTTTAAGGCAGAGTTTCCTTTAGCAGACCACAATGCTGAAGACTTGGACAGCTTTCTCAGTGAGGTATCCAAACGAAGCCCTATAACTGAGGCATTGTGGGTTCTTGAGCGTCCATTTTCAGCTGGACATACACAATGGCTGTTAAGTAAAGGCACTCTAGTGTACAGCCTTAGGCAGTGTGTTATTGGCAGTAGGGAAGTGCAGGTTTAGTACATCACAGCAGATCCTATAGCAGGTTCCTAGAACAGAAAGGGACAGGAAAGAAAAAAGAAAACACGAGCAAAATGCAAAACACAAAACAAGCTTGCTGAAGCTTCTGGGGAGCCAGGTCCTTCCCCTTCTCACCTCCCTGCCTGTTTTCCACATAACTAGTGGCAGACTGCTTCAGGAGAGTCAGCTTTTTTTCCTTATCCTTCTACAGCTGCTCTAGAAGAAATGATTAACAGCTGTATGGTGAAGCCTGGTGAGGCTGGAAGTATGGTTCAAACCCTGCAGAGACAACGCATGGCCTGTCTACCCTTTAAATTCCACTTCGGTAACCTTTGAACATTTTTCAAAAATTAGTGAGATTCAAGGTGACTCTCATCTGCTGGGTTACAGTGTGCAGTTGGTTCTGGGAGGGTCTGGTTCAGATGTCTGAATTGCAGGGGGACACTAATTTTTCTTTTTTTTTTTTTTTTAAATAAGGGTAGCACATTCCTGAAGACCTGACAGTCAGAATACACTCACATAGGCTGACATTCAGGACTATACACAGCTGCTATACTATGGCATGTAGTCAGCCAGCTTCCAAGGACACTGGTTGTATTTGTTCAGACCTGCCTCAGGGGTCTCTATTCTTTTTCCTCAAACTATAAGTGAAGTTTTGTGAAGATGCTGAAATACAGCTGCCTACACAGATACTGCTCTCTCTCCACTTACTGCTTTTAACAGCAGTTTTAAAAACATTTGTTATGAGCTTACCATTAAGTCCTTGGCAGTGTTTCTCCTCTCTTTAGTTCTTTGTGTTAGAGACCCTTGAAGCATGAAGTTTCTGTTAAATGTTCTGACAGTGGTAACTGGAGAACCATCTATTTTTTCACCTGGGAAAAATAGAAAAAGGGAGATTTTTCACATAACAGATTCAAGCAGATGTAACAATACTCTTGAAAAGAGTCGCAGCTTCTAGAGAGATAAAACTTCCCCTAAGACGTATGAGGAACACTGAATTTAATTTAAATGAAAAACAGCAGGCTGTGATACTCCAAATTTATTAAAGTTTGAGGCCGTGTCAATCAGTGGAATTACACAAGAGTAAAACAAGGGTAATGCATGGTGAAGCACGCCTTAGGATTGTCAGAGATAATGCACTGTGGGGTTAAAAAAAAAAAGGAGAAAACATGAAAGAAAAAAGCACTTTATTTTATAAAGCCAATTCACAGCCATACCCTAACATACCAGGAACATCGCTGAGCCACATCAGATGGACTGAAATCAGCAGACGTAGGCTTTAAGAAAGCAGCGGCAGGTTGTGGAGGGTGGCAGCTGGCTTTTGGTAATTAAACATTGTGACTGCTTGGGCCTCACAGCCTAACCCCAGGCATGCCAGGGTAGCAGCATCCCTGCTGCAGGACAAGTATTCAGCATTTCTCATTTGCTTTTCCCAGCCTTCTGCTTCTGCTCCTATTAATTAGCCACCGTCACAACTTCCAGAGAAAGAGAAAGCCGTGATGCTTTTTAATGTAACAAACGGGATGGGAAATGAGAAGGGTGGACATATTTAGGCTTTCTCTGTGCATTTTATGACTTAATCTTTCCCCTACTTTGCTGAACCGTACGTTATATTGAACCTTACAAAGAGAGACTCTCTCTCTATAATGTATCTAACAACCGAAGCACACCTTTTATTGGTGGAGCTGGAAGTTTTCTCCTCTGCTGTCTTGATGTGTCTATTGTGTGCATCTGTAAATAACACATATGCGTTACTCAACTCTATTACAGAAAAAGAGGCAAGACTTCCCCAATGTATTTTTGAATACTACATAATGTTCTGGCACCTGGTTTGTCTGCTTTTGATCCCGTTTCCTTGTCAGGCGAACACACGGAGCCACATTCAAGCCTGCAACAGTGAGAGCTGATATTCTGCTCTCAATATCTGAAATCTTCAAAGAAAATAAGAGAGAGACACAGACAAATGGGGAGGGGGGAAAAAGAAGTTTTAAAATTACTGTGGATGCCACTAGTAAAATACATCCCTCCCCCAGGCAAATTCTCTTTAATCAAAAAATATAAACGGATGGCTAACCTCTTCAGCAATTCTGATGCTTTCCTGTACTCTTTATTCCTGATGTTAAAAGGGGCTTAATTTGTTAGTAAAGATGGAGTAAAAGAGCAATCCAACCTATTTGAGGCATTTTACTCCTTTTGAGCAAAAAAAAGACAGGAGGAGAGGAAACCCCTGTCTGCCATCTCCCAGTTACCTTTAGCTGCGTAATCCCGAGTTCATTCAAGCTGTGTTTTTCTAAGGCTGTATTCAAAGAATGATTTTGTGGGACACATTCCCTAATTCAAAATTAATTTCATGCACATGCAAAGTACATCCTCTGTCACAAAATCAAAACGTTTGATCTTAAATATTTATAATTTAAGTGTATATGTATGTTAAACACAAACATGCATAAATGCAGGTACACACTATATAAAAACACTCGATGGAAAACAAATTGGTAGGAAAAACAGAAGTCCAAGAAAGAAAACATCTGGGGGAAAGCAGGCTGATGTCGAGACTAGGAGAAACAAACGTCGCCAAAAGGGAAAGAAGTGTCAGAGGAGTCAGATATATAACCCGACTCCGGATTCACGATGACACCTGAAGCTGTTCACTCTGCAGAAGACCTTCAGTTGGCCTCTTTGTCATCCTCCTTGCACAGCTTATGCCTCTCTCGTCCTCACGTCTCACCCCCATTAACATATTTACTCTAAAATAATGACCGAAGCCAACAAAACCTCACTGCCAGCTCGCCATCGAGTGCAGCAGTGCACTTCTGACGCCAGAGAGATGTCAGACTCTCAGATCTTAGCTCAGTCCTACGCTGAGCATGCTACTGCTGAATAAAATAACCCGGTACTTCCCATTAAAGCCCAGCACAGGCAGGTCAGAGTGCCTTGCGTGCACAGACCCGTCAGTGAAATCCTTGGCAGTGAGTTGCTGGCAGTGTTACCTTGTGCAGCTTTTAGCACCAGATCATGATGCTCTCTTCTGAGCCCCAGACTTTCTGGAGCCCACTAGAGAGACGCCAGATCACAGCCCACAGGAGCAATTGCCCTTTGGCTGGGACACGTGCGGCTAAATCCCAAGGCAGGCTTGCAAGTTCCAGTCTCGGTGCTTGGCTCAGCAGCTGGCTGCGCTTGGCCTTTTTCGGTAGAATGGTACTGACACTAGCTTCTTTTAGAAAGGGCTTTACAATCTGCTGATTAGATAGACTGCGTGAGACTGTATTTGCAGTCCGACCACAGCCACGCATGCGACACAGAGCTGCACCATGTGAGCTGCCTGGCAGCAAGGAGCAGGTTCGGTATTAGTATCGCAGTAACAGGCTGTTGCACTCCCATGTCCAAAAACAAGCTGGGGGAAGAAACACACAAATACAGTACATCTGGCTGGGCTGAGTTATGCATCTCAGTTAAGCTTTCCTCAGCTCCTGTGATGCAGTCAGCGTCCTTGGATCATCAGTCTACTGCGGTACTAAAGAATATCGAAATTAAGCGCGCGTGGATAAAAGGTGAGCGCTAGGACAGGTAGCGTGAAACCTGCACGTAGGGGAGGAGGCCCTGTCCTCACCTGAAGCTCCGCGTGGTGAACCTGGGCGGCTGCTGTGGCCACCTGATCCTCCAGATTGGCCAGCTCAGATTCTGCAGTAACACTGTTGATCTTGCGTGCGGCGTCCTCCAGTTTGGTGAGCTGCCCCTCCAGCCCATACACCGTGCTGGCTGTCAGGTACACCTGCAGGGCCAAGGCAGGGAGAGGTGTCAGTGATTTCTGTTTTGTGGGCATGGAAGTTTGAGCAGACTGCATCTTCCACGATGCCTTTGAGCTTCCCTCCTTGCTACGCCACTACAGAGAGACCCACCTGGCAGAGGAACATCATGGGGGAATAACCTGAAAACACACCTCCACATAGAGAAGGGAGGCATGAGGTGGCTGCACTCCAAATTTCATAGGTGCTACAATGGTATTCCAAAACAGACAGGTTCCAGATTTATGAGCAAAAAAAAAAAAAAACCCAAACTGAAAAGTTTGCTTGTTTATTTTTGATACTCAGTTCCATAACAAACACCCTGAATCTACAAGGGGAAGTCAAGAGATCACACCTCATATACACTGCTGTGTTTATTGAAACACGCCTAACGCCTTCTGGCAATCAAAACTGTGTAAGAGTAACTGTTCAGCAGCATATGGTTATTAACTTCTTATAGAGTAACTGTGCTTACATTTACAACACAGTTTTCCATCCCATCCTGCTCTCACCCAAATACAAAGCAGCCAAAACCTTCCCGCCTCCTGGGCCTTTGGAGGGAATATGTGGAGGGTCAACACTTATCCGGGCTACGTAAGACAGAATGACAGACTTTATCATTTAGAGATCTTCCCCAAAACCAAACAACTTTTAGTATTTTGACCCACCTACGACACCTCTGATAACTGCAGGTAAAGGTTTAATTTCCCATTCAGCTCCTCAGAGCAATAATTCATGACACACCGTGTTTTATGTGTTTCTTTAATTTCACAAAGAAATCTAAGGTACATGGGCAGATGAATGTCTCTGGTTTATAGAAAAGGGTAATTTTCAAGCATTATCTTTTGACATCTGTGCTTAAAATTGTGCAGATCCATGCTAAAATACTGCACCTTCTGCCTATTTACTAGATAGCCAAGAAACAGTTTCCATGAGGCTGATAACAGCACGGTGGAAATGAAATACATATTCTGATTTTCCCCATTGGCAGCCTCACTCATTTTAACAGCAGTAAAGACTGTGGTGCTACAACACTGGCATGAATTAAACATATTCTGTGGCTGACTTCATGGTTCAAGGGGCAAGCAAACAGGATCTGAATCAGATCCTTGAGCAGATACCTTCACTTCATACCTGTTTTCCACTCAAGTCATTATGCCTGTCCACAATTCCTAGATCATGCAGTCCTTTGACATAAAGGGTATTCAAATAATTTCTGGCCATGCTGTGACTTTATGGAACAAAAGTGGCAGAGAATGACTAGATTAAGATTTAAGTAAGTGTTTACTTTTCATTATTTTTTATTTAATTGTTGTTTCTTAATTGCTTGCAATAGGGTTTTTTCCCCCTTTATATCAGTTGTTTCAAAGCACAAATGTATATACCTTTTTCTTCATGTATGTGACTTTGCTAAGAAACAAATTCATGACCCCTTTCATGAAGATGAACTGCATCTCGTAAGACCACAGTCTAACTCCAGGCATGAAATCTTTGAAAAATGTACTTGGAACAAATAAGCGATCTGATTTAACACCTTTGCTGAAGTACTCGGAGACACAGGTGGGCCATAAAGTTAACATGCTGATTTAAATAGAAATGCTCCTGCTTTTGTGGGTTTTAATTATTCTTTGCATTCAATTAAATGATATACCTTTGTGGTAGGACATACCACAGCCACTTCAGATTAAAAGGTGATTTTAAAAATTTCCCTATCATGTCTAAAAGCTCAGAGAAAGAAGAAAAAGGAACATGATGAACAGAAACATCTTTAGAAAGCAAGATGCATTTAAATGCTGTGCCAAAATTCTCTGCACAATAGGTTGTACTTTTCAAGGCGGGGGGAGGTGGGGAAATAGGACTGACTGAAAAATGTGGGAAGGGAAGGTCATCAGTGATTTTGTAACTCAATCAGCCACTACACTTGTTAACTTATAATTCTATTGAACATTTTCCAGCCAGAGCTAAATAGAAGATTTTTTTAAAGAATATTCTATTTACCTGAACAATTGTTGTGCTTCCAAACAGCAATGGGATACTTGCAGGTCACCACTAAATTATGTCCTTACGCATAACGTTCACATCCAGATTGTAGACACTTATTTTGCTACCATTTAGGTATGGACAGCTTCCATTAAAACTCACCTGACCTTGTGCTGGTACAGGTGGCCCTAAATTCTCCCCACTGATGCATGCACAGTTCCTGAGTTCTACAGAGACCAAAAACGAACAAAGTGTCTATATATACCCAGATTCTCTTCCAAAATTTGCTGCAAAGAGAATGTGCTGCATGCAGATATGCCCTCAGCTGAACTGGGAAAAGTTATGGATCCCTGGATTTCTAAAGGCTCTTTAACTCTGCTGTGGAGTGTGGTGGTGAAATCTTGAAATCATGAAGTTTTGCCATCTAATTCAAATCCTGTGTGGGGCAGAGAAAGATGTAGTGTGGGGACACAGCACGGCTGAGCTGGATACCTTATGAATTATGCAAGGAATTGAGAGAAGCTGAACAGGGGTATGATGCAAGGAGGGCAACACCACAGCAAGAAATGCTCTGCCTCAGCGCCCAGGCTCTGCTCAGTGAGAAATGCTTGGCCCGAATGAATGACGACAGGCCATGGCACCACAGATGTCAAAGCTCCACAAGGACGGGAGAGATTGTCGGAGTGTAACTGCGGAAAAAACACACCTCAGATGGTTTACAACACAGTTCTCCACAGAAAAAAACGTGGGAAGAACTCTCCCCAAATTGCTCTCCATCCTCCTGAGGGATTTCTTAGCTTTTCTAAAGATGTGGTCCAGCCTGGACTTGGTTTTTCATTCTGTATTCACTGTCCTGACAAAAGCATTCAGTGGTGTGTGGAGGTATGATGCTCCAGCATTTGACAGTGGAGAAAATTTCCATCTACCTACTTCTATTATTCTGAAAAAAATTCATCAACCTCAACTAGAAGTTGTTGTGGGGGAGCGTCTGTCATGTAAGAATGAAATGGGCATCATGGTAGGTGGCACGAGGAAGGCACTTCGCTTGCCATAAGCTCAGGTTATACCCTTCTCCAGGCACTAGAGCAGCAACTGCTATGGGAAGCCTTTACCAGCCTGCAGAGGGCCATATCTGAGCTGCCACGTGTCCAGCGTCTGTCTCCTGGACACATCCTCCTGTCCTGCCCTCCCAGCCCCACTGGGGAGGACTCCCAAGCCTATATTGCTTGTTTGTTTTGAGTTCCCCTCTCAGAGAGGAGCTGGGAGCACAGCCGAATGCCATGTAGAGAGCTCTGCGGTGGGCCAGGCTCAGGGGGCCGTGATGCCCCACGATGGAGGGCAGGAGATGCCAGCAACCAAGGACAGTGTATGGGAGAGTGAGGAGGAGCAGGACACCTCAGCTGGCACAGCGGGATGCCTGGGAAGGCTGAGCAGAGGTGGGAACGAGAGGTCTGGAGGCCAGGTTACGATTGGGAAGTGGCTGGCGAGGAGTGAAGGAACTCTTGGATGGGTTGGAGGGCATCTCGTTGGTGTAGGTAGGGGGAAAGGTCTGAGATGGAAAAGGTTTTGGAGCAGATGAGGTTGGGGGTGTAGGATGTAGTTTGGGAACCTCCGAACTGAAGCAGGGCAGGGACATTTGAGCTCAGAAAGTGTGGTGAGAGGGACTGGGGAGTTGTCGGACTGGTGGGAGGGCCCCGGAGTAGGACAGGCCCGGGGCAGGAGTGGCTGGCATTGCCATGAATTATCTCCCCCTCAGCCCCTAGCCTGGGGCTGTTGTGGAAGTGCGTTTCTGTGAAGCAAACTGATTTTATCCCCCAAGGAGAGATTCTGCCTTTGAAAATTTTCTGGGGGCTAAAGAAAACCAGGATCTATTTTTTTGAATTGATCAGGATGTTATAATGGGAGAACCCAAATTCCTACGAGATCTTTAAAAGCTCCTAATGAAGGGAAAAATCACTGAAATGTAAGCAGTCAAATGTGAGAAGAAGAGAAAATCAAAAGTTACAAGTGTACCAACTCCATTAAGCGGATGCATAAAAATTCCTAATGAGTAGTGACTTCCCTCTATGATTCACCATTACACTTTTCCTTGCAGATGACAGGTACTCATGAAAAAGGACGGGTGATTCAGACATGGCCACACAGAAATGTTTAATTTGGCTTCTCCAGCCTGCTCTTTTTAACAGTGCAGCAGGCAGCTCTGGCTCCCTGGGTGCTCAGCGCAGTGTGCTGGGGAAGGGCTCCTCCACTTGTTCTCTGTGGGACTGGGGCCATGCTTTCCCTACCTGTCCTTACAGCAATGAGGCTGTGCTGGGACTTGACGATGTGTGGTGTCAGCACGGCATGGCGCAGCCTCACATAACTCAAAAGTTAACTTTTGAGATACGGATTCTAAAATTGTAAAACCCAAGACATCCAACTCTCCCACTCTCCAAATACTTTAAAGCACACATTAAAAAAACCCAAACAACGAACACCGCAGCTGCGTACCCCTTTGAAACAGGAATTTTTTGTTCTGTTTGTGTATTTAATAATGCAAAATTAATTCTGAACATCCACTGATGCTGCCTAAGCACTTTCACTTTCCAGTTGGTACACACACAGGTACACTCACTCACGACACTTTCACATACTGAATCGTGTTCTTACGTTTTCTTCCAGTGTGGTGAGCTGCTCATCGAGTCTGACAGGGTCCGTCCCCAGCGGGAACGTCCCTCTTCCTCTGTCCTGAACGTCAGCTGGGAAATCGCAGGGACTGGTGGATTCTGCTATCAGTTCTTCAGTGGCATTGATGACTTTCAGGACCTCTGTAGATATGTTGCAGAGAGAGACAGCAGAGTACTTCTGTTTTGTTACAAGAGTAGACAGAGAAAACAGTATTAAATTAGCACAGAGCAGTAATATGTAAGATCACCTTGCCAATAGCTGTAGCTTTAGCCATGCTAAAACAATATACCTGTCTGACTGCTGTGAACAGACAAAAGAACTGCGTGATGAAATTGGAATCTACTTGTCTTTTTCTCCCTCCCTTTTTCAGGTATGCACACTGATACAGCATGTAAAATAACATACACAGGCAATTCTTCCACAACACAATTTCTACTGGAGGTGAGATAAGATTGGTGGTCCAAATCTTATCGCTAAGGAGCGTACAAATATCCAGCTTTAAAATCCAAGTGAGCTATGTAAGGCTATTTTTGAATAGCATTTTAAACAGGTTTTAAACCACAATCTTCCTCTTTGGGTACTGGCAAATGGATGTGGAATCATCTGTCTCCATATCCACAGGAGCTATTGCCTTGCAGCTGCAAACACGGGAGAGCAATCTTAAGCAGCCCTGTCAGGATGGCAGTTTACAAAGATGTTTGCTATGAATTTTACGATAGCCCCAAAAACCAACAGCTGAGCTGTAAGCGTGTAAACGCTTCTGTCTTGAGTTTTTTAAAATTTAAATTTACCTTTTAAAAAATATTTATGAAATTAATTATATCCAATACCAAGGAAAAGCATGCAGCTTTATCTGCTGTTTTAGGGTTGTTTTTTAAACAACTGTAATCAGAGTTCCTGATTTGTAATTAACTATCCAGATTCTGATGATTCTCACAGAGCTTTAGGCTTCAGGACAAGTCTTTGATGGCAATAAAATGTCACCTGATGTACCCTAAGCACCCAAACTATACAGCTTGGAGATTGAGTCAAAGCTTGTTGAAGCCAATACAAATACTGTCACTGAATTTATGTGCAACGCCTTTAGTTTTGCTTTGCCTAAAAGAAAGTGTGGGAAGTTTAAACCTATATTTAATTCATTCCTCAAACTTGCAAATACTTAAGCATATGAAAGAGAGGCCCATCCATCTGTAAATTTTTCCACAAACAAAATATCTGAGGATCAAAAGTGAGGGAACAGACAGTCTTTGGATTCCATATAGTAAATTCTATAGTACAGAAAAGCATAACTGATTAAAAACGTCTGTGTGTTATGTAAATACTGTATTAAACAATATGTCACCTGGCCTCCCAGGTGATGTATAGGAGAAATAATGTTCCTTTGCTTCACACAAACTCTGCTGAGTTTAACTGGAAAACCTCATTTATTACCTCTTTCGTGTAATTAGCTGTTCATTTTTATGTTAGATAAGACTTTTACTGAAATACTACTTTCTTACCAGTGTGTGCTCTATTGTTGTGTATCAATACATTAAGGCATCTTTAGCACTGTTACTTCTCCGAATTGCAAGAAATAATTAGATACATGAGATTAAAGAGAAGGAGAACAAAGCAAATACAGTATGCCACAGCACACAGATCTTTAGCTTGTTAAGACAGTCACACAGCCCCAGACAAGCAGGCCTAGGACTCTCTTACTGAGAACAAATACTTGAATCTCATAAATAGCCTACTATTTTTTCCATTTATTTTCACAAGTGCCAATTAGGTTAAAAACAGATCAATAATTTTATAGGACAGAAGAAGAAATCAATGTTACTTTGTTTTATTATTTGCTTTTACAAGTACCTAATTCTTATTCTATTCTATGAGTAGTGAACAAAAAAGGATAAAGGCCAGACACTACATTTTCTTCATCATCTTTACGGATGTATGTTCTTCATTTCAAGAACTGTAGCCTCACTTCAGTGTTCGTTATTTCTTAAATTTTTTATTATCCTTTGTAGCTAATGAGAGATTTCAAAAAAAGATTATATTAAATTAGAAAATGGTGTTCTTATACCACGATATGAGAATCCATATTGGCATTTATTACGGACCAATTACTACAAAACAGGTCTTTTGGGTTTTGTTTCCCTGGTAAAGTCTTCTGTGATAGGAAGCTTTATGAAATCAAGATTTTGAGTAAAATACCCTACCTTGTCAATATGTAATGGATAGGGGAAGAAAAATTTAATAAAAAAGAAATGTGATTTTTAGCTTTTCTAGAATTGTGAGGTAAGTTCTTAGGGGCAGCTGCTGTTGGACTTATAAAACCAAAGATTTGCTTCACATTAAACATTGCACAAGGCAGCTAGATGGATGTTCCTAAAGTGTTTGCACCAGTGAATGTATCTTGATCCTATCCTGCAGGTATCTAGCCAAACACAGGAGCCACAACATTAAAGCTTTCCTTTAAGCTTGTGAAACACCTGCTTTTATAGTGTAACAAGGCTACAGCACCAGAGTTTAAACACCACAAAGAAATGCACGGCAAGCAAAAGTGATTTTCCTTAGACTGCATCTGAAGAGTTGATCTCCTAAAACCTAAGAGCACGAGCAATGTTTCAATGTGTCGAAATCTAAACTTCGTGCAGTTTTCCTGCTAAGGGAGACATAGAACTCAGCTTTGCCCTGGGCTGTGTTTTACAGAGCAGTGAGAAGAGATTAATGTCTGCCTGAGGGAGACATAAAATCAGTATGAGGGGAGTTCAGGGTTTCTCAATTAATGGTTTTGCATTAATTTCTACCTCTTTTTTGAGCAGCTGTCAAAAGCTGTTCAAACAGCTCACGTTCTAAAATGGCCCGTCTGCAAAGCCAGTGGGTTACTCTAGATATAATTATTTAACATGTGTAAGGAAAAAAAAAAAAAGAAAAGAAAAAAAAAAGAAAAAAGGTCCTGGAGTTTTAGTACTTCACAACTCTCTCCCCTCCCTAACAATCCATATCAAACTTAGGAGTTATGAGGTTCTATAAAAATCACCTAAAATTCACAGACACACGCACACCAAGATCCTCCTGGTAGGTGGACGTTTCAAATTGCTATAAAGATCTCTTGGCTGTCTAATTTATCTTGCCCTTGCAGGAAAGGGTCATTGTTAACACCTATAAGCGATTCAAAGCGACAGCTATCAAGCCATGATGAAGTCTCTTCCATCTCTCTTGTCAAGCAAGTCAAAGAACTAATATGGATGTGCTAAGATGCAGAAAGCAATTTCTATTACAAATATCTAGCACAGAAAAGCCAAGTGCAACCATTCTTCTCAAAACACTGGGATGCATTCTGATTTGAACTGTGCTTCTCTACTTCTGGATTAACACCACCTCTCCCAAATAAAATCGACGCAGCTGATCCAAATCTGTATTTTTGTAGTGGTTATGAGAATCTCATTTTTTACTGAATTTGAGATTAAGAGGTTAACAGAATGAAGAAAACATGCATTTATCCTTTTTACGATAATTAATGTCCACACTCACAAATATGTTAAAGACACAGTCAAAAGAAGATGCTCAGTTTTCAGAGTTCTTTGTGGAAGAGTTTTCAAACCAATGAAATACTAAAAAAGTGTGTGTGTGAGAGAACACGTACACGTATGTGTGCCTGTGTGTACTCAGTATAGCAAACAGCATCTTGTAAAACTTCTTTACTGTAATTTCTATGTGTAGCTGGTCAGGCGGAAAGAATTCATGTTTCCTTGAAGATAGTATTTCAGTGGTCTAAGCTAGCTCTTGCTGCTTGTTAGCCATTTCCCTCTCTTCTGCTGTCTCTTTGCCCTGCTGATGCTGCAGATACTTCCTTTGGTTTTTGACTTAAGGATGCTACACTGGAACGTGCTTTATAGAACAGTATTTGCATCCTTGCACGAGGTAATGGAAGTAAAGCAGGATGATAAAACTGAAGCAACGTAAGTGTCCAGACTGCTGAGAGTAGCTGAGCATTAAGTCCTTGTATGCATCTCAGCAGCCTATGACATCTCCACATCGTTTCCTTTGCGAGAACATTACCGCTTTCACTTTTAATGCTCTTAAATTAGTTAAGTTCGCCACCACTTGACCTAATTTTTTCTCCATGATGTACTCATCCATTAGTATTTTCTCTTTTTTGCTACTATGATGTTATGGTATCATTAGGCTCTGCTAAACTGGCATGGGAGGCAGTGATTTGCAATTCAATAGAGAACAGCTGACGTAAACAGTAAGATCAAGAAATAGAGCAATGGAAACTTGCATCCCTGGCAGTACTGACTGGATCCATGATGTGCAAACATTTTTAGCTTGGTCTCAAGCCATTCTATCACAGTCCCAGTTGCATGCCAGTTTCTCAGTCGATATCCTCATTTTTTTTGTAGGGAGTTGAGCAGAGCTGAGGAGAAGACAAGTTTTGCTTTGCCACTGGTTAATTCGTCTTTTCAGAGTAACCTGCCTGAATCCAAGCCTGATGAAAACAAAACCAAAACCGAAACCTGCCCCCTCATCTCCCTACTCTGTGGGAGTTCATTGTACAGCTTTAAGAAGGCCCTGAAAAGCCCACCAAAAATCTGTCTCCTTCATAGGTACTGTGGGACTTGGGACACTGGCCAAGTCACAGTGTGGGAGGGGCAGAGCCATCAACACCCATCCATCAACGGCAGTCGTCAACTCTGACCTTCAAAAGATCTTCTGGCCTAAAAGTGAGCCCTAACTACTCATCACCACAAAGACTGGGAAAGAAAGCTAAAACCAGCCTTGGTATTTGATGGAAGACAAGTATACTATGATAAACTATGGTATTAGGGAATTACTCTTCTGTGCAAGTTTAAGACTTCCTGCCTTGACCTTAATATCAGTATCTTTATTTATGAGCACTCATGTAGAAAAAGAAAGCTAAATTATCTTACAGAGTGAGCTGTTATTCTACCGACATTCTCCAAAGTATGACACAGAGAAATACAGTCTCTCTTTTTGATTGTACTAAGTAATTCTGAATATTAGATTTTTACTAATGAATTCAATCCACTGTCCTAATGTAGTTACAGATGTCAGTCCTAATAATTTGTAATGACTCATTTCTAGAGACAAGTTGCCTATAATCATGAGAAAGGCAGTTATTTTCCAAGTTGAAATATTATGGTCCAAGTTGGAAATGGAAATATTTAAATCTTAAAATCTGCACAGGATTCTGTAAGAGTATCTGTAATGGACACAGGCTGACGACGTTGCACAAATGGAAAAAAATTCCTTCTTTAAAAATCATCCTTGATATTTTTAACTAAAGAAAACCAAGATGACTAAGAGGTGATTAAAATTTGTAGCACAAAATTTAACTCTGAAAGTAAGGAAAAAAGAAAAAGTTGAGAGGAGGAGTGTTTTGCTGAATTAAGCATCAACTTTTGACACAAAAAAGTGATTCTTATTTTATGACTGAAAGAATTAATTTGCTTACCACTATGTATGACACAGTAAAAATAGCATGTATTTTAAAACACACGATAAGTATATATTTATTCAGTGAATAAAATGAAAATATGTTTTAAGGTCTGATTCTCATAAGCTGAGACTCAAATAGCACAGAATATGAAATCTCTTTGCATCTAGATGAACGATAAGCAATAGACACTAAAAGCAATGTGGGAAAGTGCCTACTCACTGTGTACAATCTCTACAACGAATTAAGAGTTTTGTTTATTTTTTAAATTGGGAGCTTAGAAAGGTTTTTGAAGACCACTATGGTCAGACACTGCTAAAAATCTCACTGCTGAAATAAAATTTTAATTTTTTTCCTTCCAAATTTATTAATATAGGTGAGTACATGACAATAGAATGATCACACACCTTGTCTTCGTCTTCCGTTCTTCTTTACTGATAACAGCAAATTCTCATCACAAAGTCAAATAAGAGAGCCAGTCTGCTCCACATGTCTACTCCATGCGCATTACTCCCATCATAACACAGGGCTAGCTGCGATTATAAAATAATTTTCTGCAATGATTATGGATTTTGGCCAAAAGGTATGACTTTTCAGGCCCGATATTTCCAGGAAAACATTCTGAGTTTGAGTGGGAAATGTGGAAACCCTCAATATCACTTTATAGCATCTCTTACTATGTAAGAGATGTAAGAAGACACAGACAAAACAAAGCATTCTCACCTGCTGCAATACAGTGGATAAAAACTGCAACTTTAAATGAAGACCAAAAGCCTTTTGTTTTTCCTAGACAGTGGGAAAGCATTTAAATAAAAAGGCAGAAAAATTATGTTAACTGCTACAGATGTTAACATTTATACAGGCTCAGACTTACAGAGAACTTTAGGATGAACAGCAAGGATAAAGAAACTAGCAAATACAAAATTCAGATTTTACATTTATTGCTAAAATATTTAAAATAAAGCAATTCCTAATTTATTTTTGTTTGTGATTTAGATTTTGTTTTGATTTAGAATAACAGATCTCATTAAGGCAGATATTGCAAATGACACATCATTTTTTATAAAATGAAACAGATGGGAAATACTGATTTCCACCATCACAAAACAAAGTGGCACTAGCAATAGAAAAAGACTTTTGCAGCAGGATTAAGAAAGAGAAAAGCTAGCTATCTTCAATTTTTGGGTCTGCACGATTGCAATTATAACACTGCATGTTTCTAGTTACAAAAGGGTCCATACCTCACTTATGCCACAGTCAGATCACAGAATGGCAGGGGTTGGAAGGGCCCTCTGGAGATCACCCAGTCCAACCCCCCTGCTAAAGCAGGTTAGCCTAGAGCAGGGTGCACAGAAACGCGTCCAGGCGGGTTTTGAATATCTCCAGAGAAGGAGGCGCCACAACCTCCCTGGGCAGCCTGTGCCAGGGCTCTGTCACCCTCACAGTAAAGAAGTTCTTCCTCAGGTTCAGCTGGAACAGGCTGTGTTCCAGTTTGTGCCCGTTGCCCCTTGTGCTGATGTGATGCTCACATTGGAAACACCTGGGCTGAGTTAAGACATCTTCTGCCAAATCAATTCCTACTGTTTGCTGGTGTCCCTCTCCTGGACTTCACTGTACCAAAACAAACAAGTAAAACCCTTCATACTACCACTCTCCAGTGTCAAGTCAGTAGGCTTACCTTAATTTACCTAGGTCTATTTAAATTAAACTGACTGCTTTTGCCTTGAATTCTTGACACAACCACAGTTACCCTGTTGGCTGTGCTGTGACAGAAGTATCATCCAGCTGAGGAGCAGCGTTTGCTTGAAACTCTTCCAGCTAGATCTGAATGAGCTCATCTGTCACTGCCAAGTCTCTGGGCTGCTTACAAAAGAAGACAAGAAAATATTAACCTTTTTTTTACAGTCTATTTCCCCCCATTTTGTTCCAACAGCTTACACTAATCTGATTTTCTGTAACTGTATCTGTAAAGTGGCTTTTACATTTTTCTTCCTGAGCAAATAAATCTTTGGTGATCAGACAACTGAAGGAGATTCCTGTAGCACGAACGCTGGACAGAGCCGGCTTGGGCATACGTGCACATAAGTATCAAATCCGAGACTATGAGAATCTTGTTTACAAAGGTGCTGCATTCCCCATGTGAAGCCAGCTGAAATCTCACCTGTTCTGCACTTCTCCAGGTACATTCAACAAGGCTGTGATTCTGTTGCTTTAATACAGGCAGACAAGGTGCAATTTGTAACAGCTTGAAGCATCTGAGGGTTTTCAAACAACCGTGTCAGATATGACACGGACCTGGGAGATGCATGTTTCCCCTGGACTAGCAGCTTAAGGCCCCATGGGATACCCTAGGGCATCTCAGATGGACTATCTATATCCATATTATGCAGCATATTGAGTCCAGAAAGTGTGAGAATTGGAAAAACACAAACATCACTGTCCACTTTTGAAAACTTCAAAAAAATAAATGTTTATGGTCTCAAAGCAACTGTTTTGCTTGAAACCGAAGACTCAGATTTTGACAAAATAAACTTAATTTTCTATACTAAAGTCTAACAAATAATAGTAAATACACGGGACAAATCTCTTGAATGGGATTTTTGTCCAGCACACTGCTTAATCTTCAGTTTAAAACTGCACATATACTTAACTGCTTTGTTGAATTGAGAACTTAAAACTTTGGATCCATTAGCCCAATGTAAACATTGAAGTCTCATACCTCTTTCAGAAGAAAAAGTCACTTTTTCAGCTTCTTTAACCAAAATCTTTTTCTCTGCTGTCATTCAAAATCCTGCATACAGATGTGTTGGGTCTGTGTGGTGGGGCTTTGGTAGCAGGGGCAGGGGCTACACGGGCGGGTGGCCCCTGTCAGAAGCTGCTCAAAGCTCCCCCAGCTCCAAGGCGGCCCTGCCTCAGGCTGAGGCCGGGACACTTAGAGACAACAGATGGGCCTCTGCTAGGATAATGAATTTAAGGAGGGGAAAAATGGGTGGTTGTGGAGACCTGAAGCAGAGGAAGGAGGGAGAGGTGAGAGAAACACCTGTGCAGATACTGGGAGTCAGTGAGGAAGGAGGGGGAGGAGGTAGCCAGAGCAGAGATTCCCCTGCAGCCCGCGGGGAGAGGCCAGGCTGTGCCCCTGCAGCCCACGGAGGAGCAGCCCGGGAAGGACCATGTCAAGGCAGAGAGGGACCTGCAGCCTGTGAAGGATCATGGCGCAGTAGAGAGGGACCTGCAGCTTGTGGAGGACCCCATGCCAGGGGAGGTGCCTGCTCCTGAAGCAGACCGAGACTGTATGGGCAGCCTGTGCTGGGTTGGTGCGTTCCTGAGGGGCTGCACTGCATGGGAAGGACTCGTGTCAGAGGAGTTTGTGAGGGACTGTCTGTCGTGGGAGGGACCCCGCGCTGGAGCAGGGGCAGCGTGTGAGGAGCCCTCCCAGTGGAGGAAGGAGAGGCAGGGACAATCTCTGGTGAACTGACTGCACCCCCATTCCCGATCCTCCTGCGCCACTGAGTGGGGAGGAGGGAGAGACATTGGGAGTGAGGGGACTTGAGCCCAGGAAGGAGGGGAGGGGTGGGGGGGAAGGGTATTATTTGTGGCTTGAGATCTGGCTTTTTGTGTCTCCTTACCCTACTCCCCTTTCACTGATAACTGATTAAATTGAATATTTTTTCCTCAAGTTCAGCCTGGTTTTTTGCCCGTGACCATAACTGGTGAGTGTCCTTGTCTCCCTGTCCTTGTCTTGACCCAGCAGGTTTCCTTACATTTTCTTCTCATCCTGGTGTGGGGGGAGGAGTGAGTGAACAGCAGTGTGACTGGGCTCAAACCACGACCATAGATTATCTGCAGTTCATAAACCTTAAAGATCACTTTTTGCAATGCTGCCCACATTCAGTTTTCAATTCTGGAACTTTGGAAGACTGCCCAGATAATTAACATCATAATAAAAGCCATGATCTACCAAAATACAAGAACTATTCTGAGCTTCTTGCATACAAAAATGTGAAACAACAGACAAACAAATACCTTCTGAGTTGTTAACCCAGGAAGATGTCATTGATTACACTGTGCAGTATTATTAGCACAGTAGTAGCAATATAGTAAAGCTACTATACTTACTCTATTACGTTTTCTTGCTGAAGTGAGCCATGGGGTTCTGGCTCCTTTAGGAACTTTTACTCAGTCATTTCTAAAGTCTTCTGGCATATGAAGCTGGATAGCGGTTTCCTATTAACCCCTGTTCGGGCCAACACACCAACCAAAATACCTGGGAGTTTCTCAGCAATGTTTTCAGTTCAGGGAGTTGCAAGACAACAATGACAAAAACTACAACTTCATCTTCTGTGAGGATGGTGCACGCATCAGCACAAGAAGCCCAGCCACCAGGTCACACAGGCGCTCTCTCTTTACTACAGCACTGCTGTTGTAACATCACAGCCATCCCTACTGCGATGCTTTAAGGTCTGTGATACACAGGAGGGATTCACTGCTCTCTGCACACCCAGTGCCATTCTCCAGCTCCATCAAGGCCATGAGCATATTTCTCTTCAGCGACCAAGTCCCACAAGCCCTCCCTTGCCTGACCTCCCTCACTGAGCCTTGGCCATATTCTCCACGGCCAGCCCCAGACATAGCCACCAGCATATGCACCGGAGAGCTGGCTATCTCTTCTGCTGCCATAACATGTGCCCACGTTCACAGCTACCAGCTATTCCTAAAGAGGCAGATTTTCTAACAAGTGTCAATCTCACTATGCCGGTAGTTGAAAAGTGCTAAGTTACCTGGGCAAAAAAGTAAGCTGTACTTTCTCAAAACAAAGAATATAGGCCCCTGGCACAAATAGACATGAAGATGATGCTCGTAGTACATACTTTTCTCAAAAAAAAAAGCTTTAAAAAAACAAAGACGAATAAAAAGTTCCCAGAGTATGAAGGCATAAATATTTTATGGAAAGAATATTTATGTTGTTATTCACACTGTCAAGGAGCTTGGAGATTTCACTTAGGGAATGGGATCTCACTGTGCTATTTAACAAACTTACAAGTTGTCATTCAGACAAGAACTATTGTGTGCCTAGCCATGTAGTAACAGCAACAGAGACCACCAGGATTTAAACAAAGTTGCTAAGCCTTGGTTTTAAGAGTCTCTGAGCAGAAGTGAATGCATAAAGGGATTAAAAGAAATTCTTCAAGCACACAGCACGTTGCATCAAGCTCATGCAAAGAGGAGAGAAACTCAGTGTTACTATGGAAGTTTAACTCACTTGCTCATTTGCATACCTTAAGGAAGGAGGAGTACAAAGTAGAGCAAGACAAAAACAGAAACACAACTCATGTTTTAACAACTATTTCAGTTTTTGTGCTACGTGGGGCAATTTGCAAAACTGGTAGGGGCTATGCTGTTTTTTAAACAGCACATAGTTTCTGATAAAGTGGTCACAGCGATAAACTGTATCCAAAGTGCAATTGGCACTGCTGAAATTGCTTTCCTGAATGTAATTCTGGGGTATACCATGAAATACAGACCCGGCCGATTCATCTTCATGAAAGCATTAAAAGAGAAGGAGAGAGGACAGAAGAGAGTAAGAACTAAACACATCCCATTTATCACGCTTGTCACTCTCGGGATCAGCGCCATTAAGATACTTCAAAGGGGATTACAATTTGCTCTTTTCTTTGCTTAGGGTTGGGGTGGGGTGGGGGTGAAGCAAAAACCAAACCAAACCAAAAAAAAGAGCACGGCAGAAGGAACTGTGCAAATCACTGTGCTAGTACAAGATGCTTCACGAACACAACAGTTGCACAATGTGATTTTTGCTTTGTTCACACCTGAAGTCTAGAGGGGCTGAAGGCTAACTCTAGCCTCAGCACAGAGAACTGCATGGCCTTTCATTGCACTACTGAGATGAGCAGGCTCTTCAGGGGCCTGCGTATCCCCCCTGCCCCAAGACCATGAACTACTTCTGTAGCTTAATAAGCACAAAATGTTACCTATAAAAACAAGTCTGCTGTAGGATTATGTTTGTTTTAGAGAGCTGTGAACTTCCAGAAGACCTTACTAGGCAATCACAAACTTAGAAATGTTGAAAATGATTGTGCTGAAGGTCTAAGTGGATTTAAGCCTAAGGCATAAAACTAACTTGTCTTAACTGGTATCCACCTAGGTCCTTAAGTATCCCACATGAACTAAATAATTAACTCAAAGGTCAGCATTTTCAAACTTGTGTCTTAAAAGCAGACACAAAACACAAGAGCTTAGCTTGAGGTGCAAACTGAGAACAGGTAAATGCCCAGCTTCAGCTAGCTCCCCACTCAAGACGTGCCAATTCTTGCCACTGCTACAGATCTTCATATACTAAATACCCTTTCTAAAGTATCAGCTTAACATATGATTATATGGTATTTCCAATTTCCATTAAAAACAGAAGTCCAGATTTTTAAAGGTGCAGACATGTTAAAATCAGATTTTCATGAGCACCAAGTATTTAATCTCCAGTGATTCACAAGCAATACATGTTTTTTGAAATCTTATTCTATGGTCAGGTGTACTGTAACTAGAAATTCCCTGTGACTTAAGGTTGGTAACGTGTTCCAGAATAAGCTTGAGAATAGAAGACTAAAGGCTAACAAAGACAAGCAGCATGGCTAAAATATAAGCAAGATGGCTAAAATACAGTATTTAATTTGCATACAGGAGCTCAAAGCAGATTGTAGGCACTCAAGCTCTCATTTTAATGCCCCAGAATCAGTGCTTCTGTATACGTAATTTAAAACTTGATGCCCAGGTCAGAAGTCTGGGTCTCTGGCTGAGAATGTTAAATGCCAGCATGAGAGACCTGTAATTCCCTACATATGCATTCTCCAAAAATCAAGCTTCTTAAAGAGACAGTATATTGGGACATCTGGCTTTTAAGGCATCTAAAATTACTGGTTTCCTGAAAATATGTTTTCTATGCTTGTCTCCATCGAGACATGCCATCTACTCATCTTAAAGTTACTGCATGTTTCGTGAGTTTAGCTAGGTCTTCGTATTTTAGGTTACCATAGCCACACTGTCTTCTTCAGTATTCATTGTAAGATGTTGGTCAGCCACCTTTCCAAAGAGAAGGCACGCGTCAGAAGATTTTAAATCACCTTTAGGGACAACTGTCAAGAATAAGAATGGAAGCAGCCTGCTTGTTTCTCTACAGCTGGAGCAAGTTCCGCTATCAATTCCGCTGAAGCCATGACCATGAATAGTACTGGGATATTTTGGTTTCTTTATTACAGACAGAAGGAATATATACTGCGACCATGAATGACTAAGACTTTTTTTTCATCCAAAACCAATAAAGAGTTAGGAACTCCAAGCATTCCCTTTTTGCTGAACATGGTATGCCTTATTTTTTTAAACTTAAGGAAATTTTATTGGGGGGAAAAAATAACCTTTGCATTATTTTAATAACTGACATACAAATGTAAAAGAAATCATAACATCAGAGGAGGAAAAAACCAACTAATATTACTTTTTAGACGCATGCAGATGAATAAGTATACCACAAAACACACATCTGCAATTTTCTGTGCTCATTTCACCATATATGAGCATTTCAGAAAGTTCTATCCGCAGCCTTTAATTCTGGACTTTAATTGTATGATGTTATATCCTAGGCAGCCTATATATCCTGTTGAATAATTTGGTGTTGCTGGTTTGTCTTTGTAAACCAAAGACAAACTAAATTGAATGCTGCTAGAAAGCACTGGTGATAAAGCTTTCATTTGATTTCCTTAGAAAGGTTGTTTTTACATCAAGGAGGTATTTGCATACATGATGATGAAGGTACTTACACTGCTGTGTAGTCTATGGCTAAGTAACTCAGAATCAGAGAGTCACAGAAAGCTTAAGTTTGGAAAGGACCTCTGGAGATCGCCTAGTCAAACTCTTCTGCTCAAAGCAGGGTCAACCAGATCAGATTGCCCAGGGCTACGTCCAGTCAAGTTTGATTATCTCCAAGGACATATACTCTGCAATCTCCCTGGGAAACCTAGTCCAGCATTTGACCACCCTCACAGTGAAAAAGCTTTTTATGTTTAGATGGAATTTCTAGTATTTCGGTTTGCGCCCACTGCGTCCTGTCCTGGCACTGGACACAGATGAGAAAGAGTCTGATTCACAATTCTTTATTTCCAGCCTTCTTCACCCACCCTCCCAACAGGTATTTATATGCATTGAAGAGATCCTCCCTGAGCCCTCTCTTCCCTAGGCCAGACAATTCCAGCACTCTCAGCCTCTACTCATATGACAGATGCCCCAATCTTCTAATCATCTCTGTGGCCCTCCACTGGACTCAGTCCAGTATGTCCATGTGTCCCTTGTACCGGGGAGTCCAGAACAGGACACAGCACTCACCACTACGGAATAGAGGGCAATAATCATCTCCCTTGGTCTGTTGGATGCTAGTGGCCTTCTCTTCTGCAAGTGCACATTGCCGGCTTATGTTTAACTTCGTGTCCACCAGGACCCCTTTGTCCTTTTCTGGCAAGCTATTTCCCAGCCAGCTGGCTTCCAGCCTATATTGGTGCACGGGATAAATGCTCTCCAGATACAGGACTTTGCGTTTCCCCTTGCTGACCTTCACAAGGTTCTGTTGTCTGTTTCTCCAGCCTGTCAAGGTCCTCTGAATGACAACAGAACCATCTCATGTATCAACCTCTCCTCCAAATGTGTGGTATGCTGTCTCATGGTGTCTGTCAATAATGAAGGTGTTAAACAGCACTGGTCCCAGTATTGACCACTAGGGACTGGCCTCCAGCTGGATTTCGAGCCTCTGATTTCAACACTTCTGGCCCAGCTTCAGGGAATTTTCAGTCCACCTCACAGTCTACTTACTTGCCACATCCAGCCCTTACTTCCTTAATTTTTCCATGAGGATGTGTTGAAAATCTTGTTAAAGTCAAAATAAACAACATTCAATGATCTAAATGCCCCAGATTACCAATGATCTTTCAAAGACGAGTAAGAGTGGCCTCACCATGACATGGGCCAGCTCCCTCAGTTCTCGTCAGTGCATCCGCATCAGCTGCCATGCAGGTGTGTATGTCTCATTTGTTGAAATGTTTGCTAATCTGATACTCCTCTACCAAGGGTAAGTCTGCACTCCTCCATGCTTTCCAACAGGTCTCAAGGGCCTGGGATCCTTGAGGGCAAATCTTACCCGTAAACTGAGGTGAAAACAACGTTGTATAAATTAGCCTTTTCCCTGTCCTGTATCACCAGGTCACTGCAGTACTGAGCCCTGCTTTCCCTCATCTGCCTTTTGTTGCTGATATATCTGTAGAAGCCTTTCTTATTTCCCTTTGTGTCCCTCACCAAATTTAACTCCAGGTGGGCACTGGCCTTCCTGACACCGCTCCTGCATGCTGTGACAGCATCCGATCGTCCATGTGGGTCACTTGATCCTCCTTCCACCTCCTGGTGTATTAGCTCTTTATAGTATTTGAACAAAACACCTTTCGAATGATGAAGAATAGATTTCCTTTAGAGACTTGTCCACACCCCCTTTCAAAGCTGAGCTGCCATGCAGACAAGACCCCAAGAGGTGAGTCGAGACACACAGCAGACAAGAATGAGCCTAAGTGGATCTAAGGGATGAGTGCTTCGCTGGCAAGGGGCAGTTCTGGGCTCCTACAGCACCAAAATTCAAGCACACCACATGATCCAAAGAGAAATTCAGAGGTAGAAAGGGAAGAGGACAGGTGGTAAGACCTGTGGAGCAACACTGAAATCAGACATCTCATTGTAAGGGTGAAACGGCACAAACAGAAGATCTCATACATTATCAGAACTGACACTGGATTTCAGTTTCACTAGTATGTGTTACTACTCACAGATGCCTATTAGCTGATGTAGTAACAGGGTTGGAAAGCTTTAAAGAAGCTCGAAATATTCCAATAGAGATGCAAGAGAAGAATCTATGGCATCAGAATGAACTACATGATACTGAAACCAGGGGAGCAAATAAGAGAACTGGAAAAAACCACTTAAACCAGCTGGTTAGCATGGAGCAAAAAAGGATAACTGGATATGTTTTTAAATAAAAACATATAAGCTGATTCTCAGTATAAATGGACATAATTCCATTAATGTCAGTCAAGGGTTTATCACACAAGCTAAG
Source organism: Steatornis caripensis (assembly GCA_013398225.1). Taxonomy (NCBI): domain Eukaryota; kingdom Metazoa; phylum Chordata; class Aves; order Caprimulgiformes; family Steatornithidae; genus Steatornis; species Steatornis caripensis. The sequence goes on along the minus strand of VZSC01016090.1, from coordinate 137,018 downwards.
GTCACTGCTTGGAACTGGTTGCTGTAGGCTCACAGAAGGAACGCACACCTTAACTGAAGTTCTACCTGCGCAAGGGTTGCAGGCTCAGACCCAGTGTAATGGACTCCACAGTTTCTTAAGCAACTATGTTTAATTTTCTAACCCAAAGTTTCTCCTTCTGGATTCTAACTTTTACAATATTAGCCCCACTGCTCTACAATGACAGCTTACCTTCTTTAACTCTTCCTGAATACTTCTGCCATTTTCCTCTGAGGACAAACTCTCCTTTTGGTTTTCAGGGTCTGTTCTAGCTTCTGACTCTTGTTCTTCACCAGAAGATGTCTCCTTGTCACTCATTTTAGCAGCAAGCTGAAATAACCTGGATTTAAGCTCCTCTTCCATAAGGTCAGGCTTGATGTTACAGTGCTGATCCTCACTGCTTGTATCTGTTTCTGATAAATCATCGAAATCCTACAAAGAAATGAGAAGAACAGTGTAATTACTGTATGGGTACAGAAAGGAAAACAAATAGCTTCCTAGAAAAGCATAGGTATGATCACTCTGCAGGGAAGCTAGAAAGAAAGCACACTAAGTGTGCTGATAAAAAAATACCATGTCTTTACAGAGGAACGCCAGTAAACCCACATCTGTTGGATTATATTTATCATCCTGCTTACTTCTATATTATGTAAAAAGGAACTCCCAAAATCATTACGTAGCTGTGTGCAACTAAGGACATCAAAGCCTAAATGGCATTTCCCATTCCCAGCACTGCACTGCCATCATTCTCAGGCACGGCGCAGATAAAGTGAAGCGCGGGAATGAAGTAACTTGTGACCTGGCAGCTGTGTCCAGCTTTCAGTTAAAAGCTGCGCTCGAGTTCCCTGACTGCTGGTCTTGAGCATTACCAGTGTTTTTCTTAAAGCCTACTGGAAACAAGTTTTGAAAAATCTCTCTTTTATTACATGATGGTGCTTATGATTTTCAGCTTCCCCAGTGACTATTTACATAGGTGGATGCTCTACAGCAACAATTATTTTCCAAACATCAACCTCCTTGGAACAAGTTCAATCTTTAGGAGCACCTTCTTTTCTTACTCTTGAATCCTTGAAGGTGGGAAGTACTCAGAGGCTCAGTTAAGTACAGTGGGTGTTACAGACTTGACCGTGACAAGTTCCTTACTTTGGAGGCTCAACAGAAGAAAAGCAAAATCCTTTCGCAAGTCTGTTTAGCAGGGTGCCTGCCCAACATTTAACAACATGGAAAGGGGGCTTTTTTTTTGTTTTGTCAGCCCTTGCAGGAAATCTGAAAATATCTGNCAGAAGAAAAGCAAAATCCTTTCGCAAGTCTGTTTAGCAGGGTGCCTGCCCAACATTTAACAACATGGAAAGGGGGCTTTTTTTTTGTTTTGTCAGCCCTTGCAGAAAATCTGAAAATATCTGACGGTTATGCCAAAAACTAAGGTCCAGATACATACCAACTTATTTTCTGGATCTGTGCTGTCTGATTACGACCTGATTTCCCCTGGTTTCCACTACAGTCCATGGACAGAGACAGGCACCTCCTGGAGCAACCCGCTCCACCTACAGTGTTAACTGCCTTCTAGAAATGCTCTTCTCTCCCTGCTGACTGCTAAGAGAGAGCTTAGGATAATCAGCCACTTTGTTTAGTGCTTCAGTCAAGTGCATAAAATAAGGTGGAATTAGGTAGTTTTAAAAGTGATGAATTCTTTGAAATGGAGCATAATCATGACAAAACCATCCAGAAGGAGGCTATAAAGAATGCAGCCTGGGACCCAGAAGCGGTAGGCAGATTGCAGCAGGTCTAAGAGGATTATCTGGAGCAATTCTCAGATAGGAAGTTATTCCTATTTGCTTGCTGCTCTCCTACCATGACAGGACCAGACACTACTGGGGAGACTAAAATCTGTGTTCTCTCTACCATTCATTTGGAAATACATAAACAGGAGATCTGCTTTGCACAGCTACTCTCTCTGCAGCCCCAGCAGCAATATTTATGCATGGACCAATTACCTCCAGTGCCCACGGCTAATGTTAACTCTGACAACTCTTTTACAAACCCTACCCGCCAAACTACTCTTAATGGATTGACACAGTATGTTCATAATGCCAGTCCTCATCTCTCATACAGTAAACCATGCTATGTAGTGTCTAGCAGTTTCACAGCTCTCTGGACAATTTTTGTCTGCAGTTACCTGTGAATCAATTACACAACTAATTGCTTTGTAGCTCACCTTCAGGATGCAGAAGGCCTTTTTGGAAAATCACAATTTGAAAGTACGTGATTAGCTATAATAGAAGGGGAACAACAAGCTTATATTGAAATTTATTCTTTTCCCAAACAATCGGCTTTTGCAAAATAAAAAGCCTTTTCTACCAAATGAACTTTGAAGCTGTTCTGAATAAGAACAAGAACAAGATTCAAATCAGTGTGTTTCCACTTTAGTTTTATAATAGGTTATAATATGCTTTTATGTGTATTTAGAAGACTGGTGTCATTTCACCTTTTTAATTAAAAATCTGTATTTATCATAATGGTGCTTCCTCACGTTGTAACAAGAGGTTTTTTCAGACATATTCTGCACGTCATTCAACAACTCATTACAACCCCCGCCCAACAATTTGCTAATGAAAGCCACTCACATATCACTAAACAACTACAAAAAAAATTCTGAAAGTTGTTGCTGAATCAATCAGTTCATCAATTTGTACCCAGGAGAGAAACAATCACAATTTATGGGGTTTACAGGATAGAAAGCACGGCTAAACTGTGCACTTGTATTTGAGGAGAACACATTTTAGCGGAGATACGCCTCATTAAACTCCAGCTATTTACAGTTAGGTTTCTAGTCTAAGCTAATTACTAGAATCCCTCTTTACTTGAGTTGCCTCCATTTATTTAATAGGTACCTCCAAAAAGCTACTCTTGTCTACCAAAACACGTGGTTTAGGATTACAAGACTTGCTAGTGAGCTCTGACAGCTCTGCACGGGGGGTGTGGGCTTCTTGCAGTGTCTAGGCAGGAGGAGTACGGTTTACCTTGGGGTCGAGTCTGCAAGCGAGAGAATAAAATCCCATTCTATGCAGACTTTTGAGAAGATCAAGCTTGTAAAGACAAAAGTTTGCTATTCCTGTTTAAATAAGCTGACAAATATGTGTATGAAATGTAGCGGAGCAGTGAGAGAGGCTGGCAGTGCAGAGGGGCAGGTTTTCCCAAGTTTCCACCTCATTGCTGTACCATAAAGTACCTAGAGAGTTCATCCTGTAGGAAGACATGCACGATTCCTCTGGGAGCTTCTTACATAGAACTGCTTAGCTCTAACTGCGTAGCAGCTATATTGGAGTAGCAATACACGCATACCACCAGTAAGCACCACCAGTTAATTTAAAGAATCCACAGCGACAACAGCAGGATCACCACTCCTCTTGATCCTGAAAAACTACCAGTCTTCCTGGGACCACACACGGCAGGACCTTTTAAGTTGATCTCTACTGGTGCTATCCAAAGCTCAGTGAAACACTGCAGAACCCTCCAGCTGACTTCGCATGTATTTTGGAGGAAGGTCTTGACAGGACAATATTGCTAAGTCGCCCAGCTTCAGCAGGTCAAAAAATTGAGGATGTACCTTTATGAAACAAGGTGAGCTAACATCATGACCTAGAGCTGCTGAAAGAATCACCCTGCAGCTTCGTGTTATTTACCCGGTTGTGACGAGTTGCTTAGGCTCGGCAAAGGGGGCCAAATGAGCACTAGAGCTGACAAGGGAGAGATACTGGACCACACTGGAGGCAGGTGGAGGGAAGGCAGGCAGGCAGGCAGGAGGTATTCACAGAAGGCTAAGGCCCGACTGGAATTAAATCTGGCAAGGGAGGTTAAGGACAACAGGAAGGGCTTCTACAGATACATTGGCAGCAAAAGGAAGACTAGGGAAAATGTGGGCCCGCTGCTGAA
>VZSC01016090.1:110097-131947 GCA_013398225.1 Steatornis caripensis | reverse complement strand
GTTGTGGAGTCTCCTTCTCTGGAGATATTCAAAACCCTCCTGGACGCATTCCTGTGCAACCTGCTCTAGGCTAACCTGCTTTAGCAGGGGGGTTGGACTAGATGATCTCTAGAGGTCCCTTCCAACCCCTACCATTCTATGATTCTATGATTCCTCTTTTGGCAGCGGCAAACTGCTTTGTTACCTTAGCTACACGTCATGCCCTTACCGAAAGGTTCCCAATTCTAGCTTATGCTTTAACACATATAAAAGTATTTTCCTGACTCATTGGCTGGGTAACTGAAGCAGCTTTCTGGTACACTTGCCAGCACAGGTGAAAGTCATGAGCTGCCTTGGCATGCCTAGTGTTTTATTCCACATTAGCTAAATTTGTGTTATGAATGCACATCATTTCTTGGGGGAGGACTCGCCTTGAGGGTATTGATTTTATTACAGCTGGATTCAGGTATGCCTATTATGCACCTTTCCGCTTTCCAACTTCCTTACTATGAGCAGATGGAGTATTTATATTTGCAAGAACCCTTAGTTCCTGCTTGCACACAGAGATAATGATATCCCATAACGCTACACTGTGGTGTCTCTTACTGGCAGGCTGCATGGCTTGCGTGAGCTTTTCAGACGGTGGCAGTGAACTGTTTGTGAGGAGATGATACCTCTTTCATGGATTAACAGATTTAAAAATGCATTACAAGCCATGACAACAATAAAAAATAATACATACATTGAAAGGTACTATTATTATTCTTATTCTTCTTATTATTTATTTAATAGACGCTATCTTAAACTTCATTATTCTTTGCTGCTCACACTTTGGCTCTATCTGGTAAGTTTAATGATATCTTTGTGTTCATATAAATAATTGCTTAAATTCCCATTTGCATCTATCAGCAACACATAATACTAACGTCGGCAAACAAGAATAAAGGGCTTTATCTGAAAACAGAGCTTCAGTGAGGGCCTGGCAGACTAACACAGCCACAAACCCAGTCTCACCAGAAGAAAATCAAGTGTTTCTAATGCAAGCATAAGTTCTTTAACAGACCATTAATGAACCAGGAAACACACCTTCCCTCATACACACTGTCCAAATCCTTGCATGCAAATGGCTGATAACTCAACGTAATCCTAGCGAACAACAGCAACAAAAAAATCCCAAAATAACACAAGCAAGCAAAGTACTGGCTTGGAGGCTCCAGAACCAAACCCACACTATACTAAAACTCTTGAGAGAAATCTCCATTCATACAGGAATCCAAAAATCAGAAACTATAGTTTTTAGGAGAAGACACAAATTGTGAGTTCTGCAGGCAGTTTCTCAGTAAGAGCCCGGGTAATTTCAGGACAGCTATTTTCAATAAACACATCCCAAGCGCCATCCCGTGGGGACCGGCAGCCCGACACCGCTCACTTGGTACCTGGCAGCAGGGCTGTCATTAACACCTGGGGTCTCCTCATCAAAGAAGTGAACTCATAATGAGGGCACTTTCTTCATTTGAAGCAACTAAGCCACTCCACCTTCCACCAGAAATAGAACCGCAGCTACCCTAAGCACCATCTCCTCCTCTCAAAAAGATAATGAAAACAAATATATTATTATTACTAATAGCAGCCATTATTAATAATAATGAAAGCAGACAGAGGTTGGTGATTTGAGTGTCAATTTCTTGTAAAAAGTTACAATTTGAAAAATAATAATCATTAAAAGCAAGGTTGCACTTCTGTGTTGGGTCTGTGTGGTGGGGCTTTGGTAGCAGGGGCAGGGGCTACACGGGTGGGTGGCCCCTGTCAGAAGCTGCTCAAAGCTCCCCCAGCTCCAAGGCGGCCCTGCCTCAGGCTGAGGCCGGGACACTTAGAGACAACAGATGGGCCTCTGCTAGGATAATGAATTTAAGGAGGGGAAAAATGGGTGGTTGTGGAGACCTGAAGCAGAGGAAGGAGGGAGAGGTGAGAGAAACACCTGTGCAGATACTGGGAGTCAGTGAGGAAGGAGGGGGAGGAGGTAGCCAGAGCAGAGATTCCCCTGCAGCCCGCGGGGAGAGGGCAGGCTGTGCCCCTGCAGCCCACGGAGGAGCAGCCCGGGAAGGACCATGTCAAGGCAGAGAGGGACCTGCAGCCTGTGAAGGATCATGGCGCAGTAGAGAGGGACCTGCAGCTTGTGGAGGACCCCATGCCAGGGGAGGTGCCTGCTCCTGAAGCAGACCGAGACTGTATGGGCAGCCTGTGCTGGGTTGGTGCGTTCCTGAGGGGCTGCACTGCATGGGAAGGACTCGTGTCAGAGGAGTTTGTGAGGGACTGTCTGTCGTGGGAGGGACCACGAGCTGGAGCAGGGGCAGCGTGTGAGGAGCCCTCCCAGCGGAGGAAGGAGAGGCAGGGACAATCTCTGGTGAACTGACTGCACCCCCATTCCCGATCCTCCTGCGCCACTGAGTGGGGAGGAGGGAGAGACATTGGGAGTGAGGGGACTTGAGCCCAGGAAGGAGGGGAGGGGTGGGGGGGAAGGGTATTATTTGTGGCTTGAGATCTGGCTTTTCGTGTCTCCTTATCCTGCTCTGCTTTCATTGATAACTGATTGAGTATTTTTTCCTCAAGTTGAGTCTGGTTTTTGCCCGTGACCATAACTGGTGAGTGTCCTTGTCTCCCTGTCCTTGTCTCATCCCAGCAGGTTTCCTTACATTTTCCCCTTATCCCAGTGTGGGGAAGGAGTGAGCAAGCAGCCGCATCGTTCTTTGCTAACGACTGAGCTCAAAACACGACAACTTCCCAGTTAAGTTTCCTCAGGAATATAAGTCTTCTGTGGTACATAAGCAATCAGGTTATCAGAAATTTATTACAGTAGGACCCTAGTTTTATGAGGATAGTTTTCATGTCTTGCTTCACGTACTTGCTTCATGGCTGTGTTTACAGCATCTCTACAGGCAACCCAGCAAAGCAGGTTGTTCTTTTACCTATCATTAAGTGGCAAAAAACTCTTCCCAGCATATCTTGATATCCATTCTCAGGTTTCCCTTTTTAAGTCACTCCAGATTTTATACAATGAATTCCCCCTCAAGTCACAAAGTCAGCATTCCAGTGTTGAGTCTAAAATTAATGTTAAAAAACCATGCCGCAGCATTATCTTAATTTAGGTACTGGGTCTTGATTAAAAAACACTTAATTTTTAATGGAAATTCAGTTGTGAGTTATGAAATGACTGCAATTGTGCCAGAATGTTACAGCTTACAACTCTCTAGACTTGGAGCAGGCAGAGAGGAAAGGACCCAGTTTTATTTTGCTGTGAGTCTCCAAGAGCAGCAAACAAGACAACGACCTGCACTATTTGGAAATTAAAAAAGAAAACTCAACTTTTCGACTGCTAAGCTGAAATCCTGTTCTACAGTGCTGATGAAAACATAATGGTTAACGAATTGGCATGTTATTATTACAATGCAGTAAAATAAGGTTTGTATTATTACAATGCAGTAAAATCAGGAAAAAGTATGTTTCTTCACCACAATTTACGTAGTATGATCAGTTGCTTGGTGTCTAATGTCTAGACGCAATGTGGTTTAGAAGAGCCTTTTGTACGGTTTCTCTAAATTGTGTATAACCTCAGCACATGAAAATCTGCGACTGGTTTAAGACTCCACAATGAAGCTTCCTTAAGTTTATGCCGTCTGCAGTTCTCCCTGCACCTAGACTATCATTCTGTACAAACGATTTACGTGTAGGGCTCTCTGTGGTGCAGCCTCAGTCATTTTACCAAGATCAATACATTACTTCGGGGATTATGTGAAACTCTGGCATCCCTTTAATCTCATTTTTCTAAGCAATATAAATTATGTCTGGCTACTTTATTATCATACCTCAAGTCATATTCCTTGGGCTCATGATAATTTTAATTGCTTCCTAGAATTGCTCAACTGTGCAACATCCTTGCTATAAATTGTAGTAGCCAGTCCATTTCTGCTCCCAGCAGTGCTCATGTACCGGAGGCTGGAGTAACAGTTCTCCGAATGTGGGCACCAGCTGTCAAATCAGCCACCAGGGTGTGCGTGGATGTCCAAACACAAACCAAATGTATGCAAACCCACCCCTACATAAGCTTCCTAGTGTGAATTTCATTGCTTTGAAAACAGCAGCGTGATCTGGAGACAGTGTGCCTCCGCCTGCGCCACCGTGGCTGAGGGAGCCGGACAGCAGCAACAGTCTTTTAGCCTCGGGGGTAAAATGAAGGGGAGAACGGGTCAGAATTCCAAACCTTGCATTTTTGAGCACAACAGAGAGGTATAAGCAGCACTTAAGATGCAAAGCAACTCACAAAAGAGGCGGAAAGAACGACAATTTTCTGCACCAGCTTGCACGTTGAAGCACACACTGAGCTGCAGAAGGATGCCATCACGTACGTCTGGAAGCACCCTGCCTTTCTGTTTTCCACTGGAGGAACATCTCCAGGACATCTTTCCTGTGAGCTCTGCTCTTCTATAGTCTGCAGAGCAGTAGTAACTTGAAAGCCACAATATGAATACAGGTAATCATAGACACACAGAATATGCACAAATACGCAAAGCCAGAAAGGGAAGTGCAGAAATCCATGTACAAAATATGGTCTTTGTGCAGTCCCTGGAGAGTCCTGTAATTCTGCCTGATGTTCTAAGAAGTCATTAATGGCCACTGATGTGTTGTTAGAGCACGTTATCATACACAACTCCCCTTCAGCAACTGTACATTACAAACATAGGCAGACATGAGTATAAACGGATCAGTACAAAACACCCACATCTGTCTCCTAAAAGCAGATGGACTATATACAGAATCAACAATAGTTTACCCAGCATGAAAAACCTGCTGAAATCTTAGAATCCTACTCTTGATCTATGATCAGCTGTACTGATGTCTTTCTATGGGAAATACAGTCTAGCAGCATAAGCAAAGAAAAACAATTCCAGGCATCCTAAAATTGTTCAGATGGCTTTAAAGACCGGATCAAGTTGCTTGTACTCAGAGGCATAGGGAGAAGACAGCATTTAGCTCCTTGCTTCAGGCTTACCATTACTCTACTGCAGCAATGACGCAGCTACAGGATTTGAGAGGGGTAGGACATGGGAAATGGAACTGGACAAGGGGTCAGTATTCTCCTCATCCAGCTGGGTAATTAGTTAGAAGCGTGCTTGTACTGCTAAAAAAGTTCTGGACGACAACTGGTTCCCTTACATATAATATCAGTTATATTCCCCACACTTGTTGCTTAAAAGAAATGTTTGTGGAGTGCTTTGCTGTCTTCAAGTTGTATGATCAGTTGTGCCAAGTTTGAGCTGCTACGTTCTGTTTGTTTTGGTTTTCTATTCTTTAATCAAATGACAAATTATTTAAATGGAAGTAGTTTGTAAACACTTACCTTAACACACCAGAACTCCCAATCAAATGACCAATTAAAAGCAAACATCACAGACCGTATTTCAAAACCAGCCCTTTCTGAACTTCTGCTGCTCATTAGTTTTATCCCTTATCAGGAGATTTGCAAACAGCACCAAGAAGTTTCCCAGGCATTCAAGTTATTACTTATTCCAAGAAAAAGGTGTTAAAAAAGCCCCCAACGCAACAGAACAGGTAATTAGTCAACATTTGTTTGCTGTTGGCAAATCTTGACTTTTTTTTTTTTTTTAAGAGCACTGTATTTTACAGCATTAACAATGCTATTGATCAGATGGAAATGGTATATTTGAGAAAGAGGCAAAGCCTGTTCACCCTATACGTAACACTTTACCTTTGCTTCTTAGTTATGAGGCATGAGGAGGATAAATCTTGTGCAAACACTCCACCTCCCACTCACGATTCACATGTTATTCCCACTATAGCTTAATTAGTTTTGCCCAGCTCTTTTTGAGGTTGCATGCGGTACGCTCACACACAATTACCTGACTTAAATTCATCTTGTTGGTTTTTGTGTGATTTTTTCCTTCACATACTTTTTCAGAAATCGCTTTGTTCTTCCTCCACCTTCTCGATCTCTTTTCTAAATCATAACGGACTTCTTCAGTCTCACTGCTGTCCGAATACGCCAAGCTGGTTGCCTGTGGATTGAAATTTACATCCAGTTCTCCATGGAAATGGTTTTTTTCCATTCTGGGCTTATCATTCTGAGTTCTGCTTTGTAACCACAGAAGTTTGCTAGGTCCTTTAGCTTCCTGGGAAGAGTTTACTGAAGATGTTTCAGAATCGGAGAACAGTGTCTCCGTATTGGTATATAACCCAGAGGAAGGGGAGGTCACTGCCTGGTACTGGTCACTGCCATAAACCCATTCAGTACCATACTGGGAATTGCTATAATAGATATGATCTGGTAATTGCTGAGGTCTCCGACGCAGTTTGTTCAGGGCCACATTCCAGTTGTAGTCATCCTCGCTGTCTGAGCCCATCTCGTCATAGGCAGACACAACGCTGGATTCATTCTCCAAAGCTTCAAATACTTGACTCTTTGGTTTGGCGAGCATACGAGGACGAGGCAAAGCGACATTCTGCAGAGCCACCCAGTTTCCATCAGTGCTTTGCAAAACAGAAGGTGGACCTATGAAAACGAAACAAGAACAGTTATTGCTACGTGATCGCGGTGTGAAAGGCTCGTTTTACTTGCCAGTTTGAGATCAACAGGCCACAAATTGGAGAGTTCAGCAAATGAACAAACTCAAGTGTTGCTGCTACGTGGATTCTCTCATGCTGTGAGTCATGCTGCTGTACTTTTAATCAGAAGCCACCACTTAAAGTCATGGCGATGACTATTTAAAATGTGAGAGTCCTTGGGCCAAAGCTTCTTTCTAAAAGATTTATTAGGAAAGGCTGAGGGAACATCAGTACACAGACATGTATTAATCCTGTGTTTTGCAAATGTCTTTGATTCTGTGTGCAGTTCTGGTCTCCCATCTTGAAAAGGAAAGATGGAAAAAGGATCGGAGAAGAGCCACAAATGTTGCACCAGGTTCTGAAACGGCTTTCACTCAAGGAACGATTAAGTAAGCCAGAGCTCTGCCATCTGGAGGAGAGAAGACTGAGAGGATACATGCTAAAAGAGATGGGTGAATCTCTTCCAAGCTATTAGAGCACACTGAGTGCAACTAGTGACATCAAGGTTCAAAACAAATAGAAGAAAGAAGAGGGATGCAATGGGTACCACATCTGTGGAGCCTCTTGCATAAGGGTGTTACGGATACTAGAAATTAATCTAGGATAAAACAGAGATGGATATGGACATGAAAGAGAAATCCACTGACATTTACTTAATACAGGCAAACACTTCTAGCTGAGGTAGTCATTAAGCTGAAAGTTCTGGAGGTTCAGAGCTTACTCAGAGGCAGCATGAAAAATAATTCCTTTCTCCTAATCTTTCCTAGGCTTTTGCTTATGGTTACTGTTGGTGCTGCTGTTGTATCCTAGACTAAATGAGCTTTTTGTCTGACCCAAGCACGGCTGCTCTTGTATTCTTACACTGTTTCAGAGTATGTTTTACAACTCTGACAGAAAAAAAAAAGAGCCACAAATATGGTCCAAAAGTGCTGTGTAACTTGCAGAATTGCATTTCTTCTACATTTAGATTCCATTTCCAATCAAACTTGAAAAGTTCCTTCATGGGAAATGTGAATGTGTGATGACTCTACCTCCCACAGCAGTTGAATAAATCTATAATGCCATGGTATTACACATATATACACATATATACACAGTAATCTCAGCCTACAGAATGAGCTCACAGATTCCTTTCATGGGTTCAAATTTGCCATTTCCAAAAAAATAGAAATACTTATTATAAACTATTAGTTTTCTAAAACTGTGAACAGAATATCATTATTTAAAAATGGAAGTAGTGAAATATGGATAACATTGTAGACGATACTCAAGCATCTTGCATTACACGATTACAAATACTTGGAGCTCAAGAACATGACTTTTTCCCTGGAATTGTTCATAAAGAACCTAAGTATGCAGTAAGAAGGTGTGTTCAGTTTGAAAAAAGAAGTCTGTAGTGCACTACCACCGACAAAACACCCCCACAAAAAATAAACAATAATTAAATCATAATTGAACTCAGGAGCTATGCAAGATGTAGAACAGGGTTTGTATTTGTTACTCATTGGAATCCTTTTGTCTTGTATTCACTTCCTAAATTTCCTGCCGATTCAGAGAACTTGAGAAAAATATATAGCTGAAGTCATTCTTGCTCCTGCTTAAAAAGAAGTCAAAATAGTAACAGTCGTCTGTAGCAGTGACCAGCTGAGAATATAACTGAAGTCAGGTTTATAGGGAGAACTAATAACTCTTTATTGTAACAACTGGTTTTGGAGAAAAAAAGAATCCAAGCTATCATGCATAAGGAACTTCTGCTTGTTCACTTCTTCCAACCATGCTCACTCATCTAAGTATAGGATTCTCTCAAGAGAAAGATGACCTTTCCTACAAAAGGTTGTTCCTTCAGACACAGCAAACAGCTGTGCAAGATGTAAATCTCCAACAGGAATTGAATTCAGCTGCATCACGCGACACAAACGTAATGCAGTGGAGTGCCATACCATTTTATCTTTACCTCTCCCAAACCACATTCCCTTATTTTGTTTAACAACAGCACATAAGAATCAGTCATTATACTTTTTTCTCTCCCAAACCATATCCCCTCGTTTTGTTTAGCGACAACACATAAGAATCGGTCAAACATCCTCAGTTAACTGAAGAAAGGACAGGATAGTAGTTGGTTACAGTTTAGAGGGTAAGCAGGGTAGAAAGGAAAGCTACTGAGAACTTTATATTCAGAAAGCCGACTCAATTTTACCCCAGCTTCAAGTAATGTGAAATGCTCCCTTCCCGATTGCCCAAAACAAAGTCACTTACTTGAAAGAATGGATTTTGCACACAACTCTTTGGGTATATGCTATAATTTATCCATGTGAAAATGGAAAATAGATTTAAGAAGTCTCATTGTGAAACTATTGGTAAAGGGGGAAAAAAGCACTAATTCACAATTTGGCGCTTGAGTTATCATTTAAACCAGTGTAAACTGTAATCAAAATGAATTGCGAACTGCCTTTTGGCTACATGACTAAAAAGCCCACTGATTTTACCACTCCAAATTCTTGATTGAAATTTCTTTCGCTTTCTGTATCCTAATACAGAGCTGCTTGCTACTGCATAGGTGAGATCCCATTTACACAAATTAGCACAATCAGGTATTTACTATAAGCTTAGTAGGCAGAACAATTTCATCACAAATGTGGTTCTTAGATGAAAGAAGCAGAACAAATCCTCTGAGTAGAGCACCTGAAAGGAAACTGGGTCAATTGTCATTCTGCTACAGTTAAGCAATTCTTAAGTACTAAATTGCTCAACAGTTGAATTTAATGGGATTGAAGTGAGTTCTTAAATTTAAGAACCCAATTAACTGCTTTACTGAAAATAGGCCTTCCACGAAAATGCCCAGGAGAACAACACTTCTGACAGGGGGCTGAATGAGCAGTTCACAAAGTAATGCATACTTAGTTAAGTCAGATTTTAGTACTACTTTATTATTGCTTTCTTTTTAGGGGGAGCAGGGGTATTGACACTGTGTTAATTTTCAGTCTCCCAGGTTATCAGCTGGCATTACAGATAAAATGAATTGAATTGATGGGCAGCCCCAGTCCCTGGTCCCCACTACACCCAAACACACATTGTGGCTGCTTCTGCTTGCCAGCACCTAGTGAGCCACGAAAATTCACCAGCTCTTCTGTGCAGCAGTTGCCTGGTCTGCACTCTTGTGGCCTCATGAACACTACAGCCAGAACAAGAGAGGCAGTGGAAATGGGACCCCTCCCCAAGAGCAGGAACCACCTTCTTCAATGTCAGCCTAGTACTTAGGTCATCTTGAAGTAAGCAGGGAATTGCACTCTGTCCTAGGGTGCTGACTCAGGAAGCTACTCACCATCCATCATCCATATTCACATCCACACCTAATGCATGGAAAGACAGAGGACAAAGATCTAGGGAAGCTGGTGGTCTGTGAAGTTCCTACTCATACAGCTTCCTCACACTTGTATGGATGCAGCAGCTAGTAGCGCTGCACAGAACACTGCATTGGTGAATTCATCAGAGTTAAAAATAAAAGTGCAAGGAGGGAATCCTAAATGTGAATTATTTCACTGTTTGGTTCACCATGTAACCTCATGAACAGTTAACTTGTGCAACAGAAGGGAGACTACGGGCAGCTGCAAACTCCTTCAACTGGAGGTCAGGTAACCAGGTGACAAAGGAGGGCCCTTGGGCTCTTATGTCTTAGAAGCGCTGAAATGTATCCAAATTAGATCGCTAATGCTTCCTAACAGTACAAAATCAATTCCTCAAAGGCCCAAATTTTGAATCTTTTCTTGGAAAAAAAAGAAAGATAATATATGCAACGACACAACCCAATGAAATCACAACACTCAGCATCACCAAAGAAAACTTCACATGTGACCCCTGTGCAGAAATTTCCTGGAGAAGGTCCTTGCTCTAAGTCGTATTTATTTCACGTGTGAGTGTGAACCAAAAAATAAATCATATTCGTACTAGAAATATTTACTTGTTTCATTTAGCCTGTCCACACTTTTCCAGCTGGGTAATGCAGAGAGCTTGCGTTCCTTGTGTTTTCTGAATTGTCCTTTTTGCTGCCTCCAAAGAGCCTCAGTCACAGACGATGCAAGGTCCAGTCCTCTACTGGGCATATCTTCACTAGCCAGGGAGAATGCAGACTGAGACCTCTGTGGGAATAAGAATCAAAGAGCATAATTTAAAAATAGAAATACTTAATTATCAAACTCTTTACCATAATCAGTATTCCGTTACCCATGGAAGTGTGGGATTTGCTGGCATCCAGAAGTGGAATTTAGTGCACTCAAAATAATTGTTTCAGCTTTAGATTGCTTATTTATGTGCATTTCTGATGCTATGCAAGAAGTCAGGAAATTGTTTATACTACCACAGACCAGATGGAAAGAAATAATTAAGGTGAAGTTGTTAGGAATGTGCTTGGTGAGGACTGATACCTAACTGCGTCGACTCAAGCTGGCCAGAAAGATCCCGTTGTGGTAAGACGCGATGATCTATTGTTGGCTTAACAGGCCATCTGGTGTAACAATTTGCAGAAATTAAAAATTAAAATAAAGCAAACAAACAGCCTGTGCCCCAGAAATAGATGTACAACTCAAGTGATTTTAAAGCAGAATTCTTTTGTTTGCTAGGACATACATATTGCACAATATGCCGGGCACTTTTATGCAGTCTTGCTAACAAAGTCAACATAAGACTAGAATTGCACGTGTATCTGTTTCCAGGAGGGTCACAATTCAAGTCAAAATGAGGTAAAATACTGTTGCGATTGTTAATGATCCCCGACTACTATTGAGGGGAAGGTGCTTTACCTTGGATCCACATAAATAGATCATACATTTTAGCTTTGACTTAGGCACGGGGGTCAGTTACAGAAGTCACATTTAAGTTTGGCCAGATTTTTTTAGAAAAAGTGAAAGCTGGCAGTGTCATGCTGATTTCAGGAGAACTCACTCTTACGTATCAAATCGCGTATGTAGTTCCAGAAACAAGGCTACAGCAGCTCAAGTCACGTTTTAACATCTGGCTGACACTAATTTGCTGCAGCACAGTTTTGTTTTTTTAATTAGTAACTTTGCTTTTGACGACAGTATGTGCTTAAGCAGCTTGAACGGCAAAAGAGATCACTTTTTCAAACAACAATTACCTTTTTCCCTATCACTTCTTACCACTCCAAACCTCTGTCCTGGCCTTCGTAACAGAGTCGGTAAAAGACTGCCTGCATACGCCAGGGTTTCGTCAAGAAGCACGCTTTCAAGTGGCTCAGCTTCTTTACGCAGGCCAAGTTGGCACTCTCAAATCTTTGTACATTTTAATTGATGTTCAAATTACAAGTAATTAACTAAAATTGTTCATCGCAAAAGGGCCAGACTTTGCCTGCATCAGAGAGCCGTACTTTGCATTGGTGCAGATGAGGAAAAGGATTAAGTTGACTTTCAGCTGTTTTCAAGTTCCTTCAATTCCCAGGACAGCATAAGCACTGCTGGGAGTCCTGCTGATGTGAAAGCAAAACTCGCACCACTTTTCTGGCTGCACCTCCTCCCATCTGAAACGCTCCTGTGTGAGACCCGTGTACCACGCCAGAAGATTTAATTAACTGCAAACCTTCCTGTATCCTTGGCTCAGCATTTCATAATAGATTCAGTAAAAAGAAACACAACCAAGGACCAGGGTTTATTTTGGCTTCTGAACTCTGGAGGAAAAGCCACAATTATTGCCCTGGAATCAAATATTTTCTGTAACTGCAATGACCGCATAACTTGGTTAGTCCTGTCCATGCAAAGACACAGATCCTAACGTGATGCACCAGAGTGTTTCCTTTCAAATTCAGTGACATAAACTACTACTACTAAGCTCATAGTACTGTACAATTTCATTATAGGGAATCTTTCAGATAAGTCATTTTCACAAACCAGCTACATTCAAGTGTGTATTTAGGCTGTTTCAAACCTCAAACTAGATCTTCAACTGATCAAGAACATATGAATCCTTAACTACTTAACCCTGTAAAAGGGTTAATGACTTAACACAATACAGCCAGGTACATAAACTGTTTTGCTGTAGGAATTTGCTCATTAACTTTGATTTCATCCTGCCAGGATATATGGACGACGTAAACAATTCTGCCACAAATTTGCAGTCCGAACTATGACAAGTTTTAACTCTGCCATAGCTCACTTGGCTTCGTTGTAAAGTAAGACCTACCAAACTTCCCATTCTTACAATAAATTAGGTCAGTTCACATCTGCCATGTCCACTGACACCTTTGTGTTAAAGTTGTTACATACTGAAAGCAGCAAGTTGTTATGGCTGTCACTGTTTTCACAGTACCAAGAATATTCCCTCAGGGCACATTCTTTTTCCTTGTATACGGCAAACGCTGAGAGATAAGAGATGCTGAAGAACCCAGAAGAAGGAATATCCTACAGTTTAATCACTAGTATCTATTTTCCCTTATTACTTAAAGAACTGAATCGTAAGAAGAAAAAAAATCAGGAAAAACTTAAGCAGTCTGCTTAATGATAACCTGCGCTCAGATAATGAAAGCAATGTGTTTTTTCTTATTATGTAGAATCTGTAGGCTTGTCAGCTTTTCTGGTGTTTTGTTTAAATGGCAGCTTCTCACCTGCCTACTCGCTGTTTCATAAACATCACAGTAAAGGCTGCATCGCCGCGATGGCAGTGTCTGCACTTAGCTCTCGACTAACCCGAGACCCGCCAGCAGCTTAGCCCTGCCAACGCAGAACTCGGCACGGGCTGCAAAACACGCTGAAGGAGCTCAGCAATCCTGCCCTCAGACCCATGCTTCCGCAGCAGCACTGCTACCAGCACTGCCTGAGCAATTTAAAGCTAGCTCAGGTGCACCTGTGCTATAGGGCAGATAAACCTTTCAGAAAGTCTAGAACATACACAACAGCTTGAAGGATTTAAAAAGGAGAGAAGGAACATGAAGGGCCTGATGGGCAAAAAAAAAAAAGCACTGAAAAACAAGGAAGCACTGAAAAGAAAGTAGACACAGACCCATGCGGTACAGTAGCCTACGATCTCAAATAAGCTTATCGAAACAAGCTTATCTAAACCAAGCTGATTCTTTTAAATTATGTGCTGAAAGTTTTGGGTCAGGTCAGAGGGAAACTGCTCTCTATAGTTTCTGCCAACTCTCTGTGGAGAGCAGGAAAATGGTATTATGCAGGAACTGCTGCTAATTCCCAGGAAAATCCCTCCAAAAGCAGTAAGCTAAAAAGATTTTGGTGCCTCCAAAGCTTGGCTTGAGGCCATCCTCATCCTTTTTCTACACTTCATGTGAATTTTTGATAAAATCAGTCTTGGACTGCTCTGCTAGAAGTATCACCTCTTCTCACTAAAGATGGGTCAATGTCACAGAAGGCTGACGGAGAGAAAAGTAATCCCAAGCTAAAATAGCTTGACTGCACCCCTGCATTCAGATTCTGAAAAAGGATGAAATGATGCTACCGGAAGAGGCTGTTGAACTAGCACTCATCACTACTACTTTTGTAGTTCTCTGTAGTTCTTGTATACAGAGAGATTTAAATGATCAAGAAGTGACAGTGTCCTAATAAGCCCAAATTAAGAAGAATAAATAAAAGTAGAGGATTAGATTATTTCTTGTTCTGAAAGTTAGTTTTAGATAGGGATGGAAAGACAGATAGTAGAACTGTGTTTTACTCAAATAAGCATGGGTGGAAAGAAAGTGTAAATATTCATCCCCAGTAGCTGTTCAAATCACTGGTAACAGCAATAATGATACAAAAAAGGAGTGTTAATAGTCAAGCCTGGTGCAGGAATAGGACAGAAGCATATCCTGGCACAAAACCACATCAGCCTACGTTGGCATAAACGTGGCCATTTTTTCCAGAGCACAAAAGCAAATGTTTGTCTATAAGTTTATTTCCAATCAATTAGCAGCCTGACTGATGACTTTATCTGAAGAGCAAATGACTCGAGAGCTCCTTTTGCAATTAAGAGCAAACTAGAAAATTGGTTATTTGGTGTGAGGTTACACAGCAAAAGCTCTGATCTTGGTTGGCATATTTGCAGCAACTTCAACTCAGCTGGCACCACTAAACTCAACAGCCCTACAGCTATGGCATGGGCTACAAACCTACGTACACGCTGCTGACCTCACTGCCGCGCTCACCTGTGGCAGGCAGCAGAAGTACACCTTACTGTGCTGCATTTGTGCCTCCCTTCATCATGGAGAGAACAGCCCATCTGTAGATCCACAGGGGACGTTCTTCTGTTGTGGACATTTGCATAAGAAGCAAAACGCTGAACATAAGGGAAAACATTTGAGAAGCCTATGTGGGGGTTAGCGCTCCATGTAGCTTCCCCATGCATGGATGCACGAAAGTCCTAGAGGTAAGGCAAACTACCCCAATAGGCTGCTGGATCGGTTCGCATTGGAACAAGGGATATTTACTGACCAAATGGAGGAGTCATAGCCTCACGTCTTTACCAATTGCCTACAAACTTGGACAGCAACAAGATCTCAGGGCAGAATTACCAATCCAGTCTATTCTCCAAAAGTATCCAAGTAATACAGCAGCCTAATATGATTTTCAAAAGGAGGCTGGAACGTAGGAGCTTTGCTCCTAATTTATAAAGACGTGAGAGGTCAGGAAAACCCTTCCCTGCCAGCTAAAGCTACCAGCACCTTTTCTAATCAGAAGTTCTGGTTCCTCAGCAAAAAAGCTCATCAGCCAGGTGCTATTTTAGGTGTATTTATTTGTGACGAACTACAAGGCTGCCCTGTATGTTTGCAGTCAGACACTAAAGTACTGCAACTGTTAGTTTCTGCAATAGATTAGTACATCAGCAGATGGCATTGCAACCAAACAGGTCATTTGCTATGTTTGCTGCAGCTCTCCTCCCTTGGAGGCACGTGCTGCACACTGGATTGCTGTGCAGTACTACATAGCTTGCAAAATACAGTTACAGTATTGACAGGCATTTCCAAACACTTCAGTTAGATGAGTTCCCCACCAAATCCTGCCTACTGGTATCTGCTGTGAGATATTTCTTTCAAAAAGAAATTTCTTTTCTTTTTTTCTGTGACCCCACTTGAGGGGATTTCTGCTGCGTAGTTATGATGCGTGGCTGGAGAGAACTCAGCCTTCATCGTGTACTGGGCTAGCACCAAAAGGAATAATTTTTGCACGTCCAGTCCTGTTTGATTGCTGGCCTACAGACAGAAAAAAGGCAACGTGGTTTCTGAAGATTAAACAAGGACAGAGTGAATAAAAAGTAATCACACACAATGTCTCCTATTACTTAATAAATAGAAATATTCCATCTTTTGACTGTCTAGAACAATTTACAAGTTCATGATTCTGAACACTGAATAAACAAAAAAATAACCTAAAGAAAGAACAACTTTTTATAAAACTCACTTGTGAATATTGAGTCTAGAGTTGATAATCTAGAGATTATTTATCTTGAATAATTGTCATATATATGCCTGTTCTTTAGACAGATAATATACAGATTTTGATCTACATGCTTCCTCAAAAGTTGAAAGGGCGTCATCAAAGGGTAATTCCTCTTGCTTCTAAAGAGAAGCCAAAGCGGTAATTCAAAATATATCCCCAAAACAACTGACTGAACTCTACACAAAGGAAATTCCGGATCACGCATGTTTTTCTTCTCACTTCCCTCCTGTTTCACCCTATTTCTTCAGTCTGCTTTAACCAGTAAAACTGCGATGTATGCTGCACTTACTTAGAGCGGACTCTCCCAGCTTCAGGAGGGACTGAGAACCCAGGGTGCTGCAGGGTCACCGTGGCAGGAGCCCTTGCAGGCACTCGGACCTCAACACCGAGGTGGAGGGCAGGGAGGGCACCTCTGGATCTGGGCAGCAGGGTCCTGTGCTGTGCAAGCTCTGACCTGTGGGGCAGCTGTTAATCTGGCCTTTGAAGACTACCTTGTTTATTCAGGGAAGCAGCCTAGAATTGACAGCACAAACACAGATGACTTAAATCCAACCTTATCCGTCCCCTCTCCTCACCTGCAAATTCTACAGCTACGCCTGCAAAAACCCTCGCCTGCCTCTCATCTGTGCTCTGTGAATATAATCAAAGCACAAACAGAACCAGCACTTCCCACCCACCTGAGCAAAACCAGTAGCAATCCCTAAGCATCAACAGCTAATGCATCCTTTGGCAGGTAAGCTCCCACACCAGGAAGGAGACAGTATGAGCTTGTGAACCGTTACACCCTGCCACAGCCTGTTTATCCCTGGAAGTGATTTTTGCTCTGCTCAAACCTATGCAGTCCAGACAGTTAGCAGTGGGAGTGAAATACCAAGGATGTCAAGAACCGACAGGTGTTGGTGCAACCTTAGTTAATCTTGCATGTGGCAAAGGATCTGTTAACAACCCTAGGGCTTCTGACAAAAGGGCAAGAACAGGCAGATGAATGGGAGATTGCCAAACTAAACTGAAAAAACCCCTCCCTTCTTCATGCTCTGACTTAAACCCTGGTTAGGATATCCCAGCCATCAGGACAAATCCTTGAATAGCAGGCTGGGAGAAAGCAAAGATGACAGCTCCCTCTCCTGCAAAAGCCTTAGAGCATCTGTCCTCCCCAAGCCTGTTGTTCACCAGTGACACAGACGTAGCCCGGCTGCACTTCAGGTGGGTTTGCCATGCTTTCACTGGCATCTTGGGCAGCCAATCCCCTTAAAAGCATTGTTCTTTTAAAAGGAGTACAGAGAGAACGCTCAGTTAATCAGGAATGGGTCCGTCAGCGGTACGAATTGCACAACTGTGTAACAGCATGCAGAGCCACATTTGGGTGTGCATTTATTTTGGTTCAGTTTGGATTAGTTGACCTTGAGGATCCACAGATGGGTTGCAAGGGAGAGAGGCAGGAGGTGATTCCACAACAAACCCACTGCTGCTGAGCATGCAAGTAGCTCTACACATCACCACTCGGAAGTATAATCCACAGTTTTTGAGGGACTTCTCCTCCCCTCTCCCCAAATAGTAAGCAGGCCCCACACATGGAAATGCTATTGCTGTGCTTGCAACCGATTTATAAGCTAGTCATGAGGGGTATTTAAATACTGGTTCCAGAACAGGAGTATAAGCATCCTTTTATTGTACTTATGGGGCTAAGAATTTAGGAAAGTGCTAGGAGCATGAAATAGCATAGTTCAATCAATGTAATGGATTTAATGTGAACAAGTCTATAGAAGTTTGTGGTAAATCAATTGTTATGTGCTCTGACTGGAATAGAGGGCAGAGGTACCAATGCAACTGTAACCTAAACAGTGCCTTTACAGGTACTCTTGTTCCTTTAGCTGTTACCATTTCTCACGTGTTCCCCCGTGGCCCAATCTTTTTCCCTCTTCCTGAACTTGGAATATTCTGTTACATCTCTCCAAAAAACCAAACAGTGCAGATGCTTCCCAGTTGCTTAACGCCTTTCATTTGAAGTTACCAAGAGCTTGGTGAGTATCCTGTGATGACAGTATTGCTGTATTATTTACAGATGAGAAAGGTGAGCAACTGCAAAGGCCAGATCCCTGTTCTGGCGTAGGGCAATATGGTTCTAAGTTGCTACTAGTGTACCTCACTCGGAGAGGGGTAGGGGAAGGAGGTGAGCTGGCATTTTCTTCTCAAGTCTAACTGCAGCCTCACACGTAAATTAACTTTTTTTCGAGACAATACTCTTTACTGAACATGATTACTCTATTTTCGTTAATTCCTAGACTGCTTAGTGCCCCACGCAACCTTTCACGCCCCATTCTGACCCTCGTCTACAAAGTTATGCTCAGCAGCGCACTTGCCCGTCAGAGCAAATCACTGCATCTCCTACTCAAACACCCACTTGACAGAGGAAGCCTTAAGTGTTCTGTGTTTATTTGCTTCTTGCTGTGACAATATACACCCTGATTTCATCTAAAAATAAAGTAAGATTTGTCAGGCAGACTAGCTCTGAGCATCACAGGTTTTAAGTTAGACATTAAAGCTTTGTGATACCCAGAAGTGTATTAGGACAACATCTTTAAAACAAAATAAAGCTGAAGAACAACATATGATCAAAATTATTTGGAAAATAACATTATAGAATGACCACCCTTCTCTGTCCTCTCGCCTATTCCATTTCATGCCTTAAAGCCTGTCTTGGTTTGCTGGCAGTAAGCGTAATTCAGCTGAATTTAGGCCTGCATGGGCTTGATCATATATCTAGCATCCAAAACTGTCTTCTTGGATGTTTGTCAAGTGCATGAAACCAAGAATCAGTAAGCTTTTGCTACAGATACATCTCAAACAAGCTCAAACTATACAAACAACTTTAAAAGGACAATGCTGTCATGTTTAGCCCTGCACTGATTATTCAGCCACCTGAAGCCTTAAAAAGTGGTACTAATTGCCAAGTCAGACTTGCAAAAGCAGTTGTATCCTATACTTCTTCAGTAGTGGAAGGAGGGAAATCAGCCGGATCGCTACGGACCAGGCTGTCTTGATCTGAAATACAGATCACACTTTTGCTGTGAGACTACAATGTCACACCTCTGCGAAGTCAGCAGATGACAGTGGGATTCGCAACCTGGAAAGTACTTAGAGAAAGTTGGATCTTCCTATAATAAATAATAATTTAAAAAAGACCCATTATTTTCTAAAGTACCAAGTGCTTTTCCATCTCTGTGCAGAGAAGATGATGCTGCAGTTGGCTGCTTCTGGAAGGAAACAAGAGAGTAAATAACCCATCAGGATCCAGCTGATGGGCTTCTGGATGAATGCATGCCTGCCTTATTGGACATAGGTCCCAGCAATACTCACTGTGCAACCTTCGGATCCCAGCTCGTGTATAAAAGCTAAAAGCTCCACCTTCCCTATGATGTGAAACATTTATTAATTAGACATAAATAGGATGTTTCTGATACAGACTCGTTGACAGGAAAGAACTGATGTCAGATGGTATCGACTTCCTACAGTGTTATGCCTCCCTCATCTGAAGCAGCTCTCTCACCGCGTCGTATGACTGCTAAACAGCATTCCTCCTCAAAAAGGTTTTCTTCAAATATTTGTCTGGGACAAACCTACAAAGGCATAGAGCACCTTGCAAAACCCCCAGGGATTTCCAAAGCAGTGCTGACCTCAGGCTTGTGAAACCTTCCTTCTCTTTAACACAAACCAAAGGGAAAAGAAAAAAGAAAAAAATAAACAACTGTCAGTACACTGTGGACCTTATCATTAGCTTAACCAGCAAATTTCTGCATCCCCTGAGGTGCATCATAATGTGTATTTAATGAAATTCTCCTTTTCCCTATATCCCTAGCTGTTTTATATACTACAAATTATGGATGAGCTTCTGTTTATATATGCAATCTTTTAGCTGTAAAATAA
Source organism: Steatornis caripensis (assembly GCA_013398225.1). Taxonomy (NCBI): domain Eukaryota; kingdom Metazoa; phylum Chordata; class Aves; order Caprimulgiformes; family Steatornithidae; genus Steatornis; species Steatornis caripensis. The sequence goes on along the minus strand of VZSC01016090.1, from coordinate 111,992 downwards.
AGACCACTAATACAGCACTTAGAACACAGCAGGATGCCTGCACTCCATCAATGTTTAAATGGGATACAATACGCCAACTGGTCGTTTGCTCTCGCTGGCAGTGATATATGGGGGGGAAATGGACTGAGAAAGCAGGGAAGCATCCGCCCATTGCTCTAAGCTCCTCCTATCCCAATGTTGTACAGCCCTTGCTTATTGGTAATGAGAAACAGATGGTGCCATCCGTCTCTTTTTATGAGATGGGGAAATAAAATATTCAGCCTTGCATCGCTATTTTTAGCATGGGCAAGGGATCGCAAAGAAATCTAAGAGGGGGAAAAAAGGAAAAGACGATATCTGTAGCTACTACCGCACCATAGTACTGCAGTTAATCAATCAATAATATGCTTCAGGGAGATACCGCTTGTGTGCATGTATGTGCGTGTGTGTTCCTTAATATGAAGATCAATAGATTTTGCTCCAATCAAGCAGGTCTCACGCAGCTGGTCTCTTGGCACTGTGCTGTCCCCAGCTTACACAGCTCAAGTTCTCTCCGTACAGCGTTTACTTCATACTACAGCGAGGCATGAGCAGGGAGGTAACGCAGGGCTTCCAGAACTTGCTGGAAATTTCTGGCCAATACAGATGAGCTACACACAAATAGCTGCGATTAAAAGAAAAATTGCTTGGCAGGTATAACCACACAGTTATATCTGGGATTATTACAGCTCCCGTCCACACTGCGAGCAAGTGACTTTCATAATAAAATGCAATGCAACGATAAACATGGGTTTCTAAAGGCCCGTGTTATAGCATGCAACTGCTCTAAGCAACTGAACGTTACTAGCTTTATTGTGCTAGCAAAACCACACGTATTATCTTCTACAAAGAAGACAAATAAAAATATTTCCTCTAAGATGAATTTCCAGTTTTAAATTACAAAATCCTAACTGCCTTAAGATTTGCTATCCCTACCTCCCTTTCCCCTGCATGTCTGTCTGTCTGTTAATCACGTTTCTTCTTCCCTTTCATTTAATCTGTCCTGCTTCTGCTTGCTTCAAGTACTAATTTGTTTAGCAGGTAACAAAGAAACTCTTAAAGAGAGGAAGATCTACTTAAATAATCCTTATTGGGAAACAGGTTCACATACACAACTCTAACCCAGTAATAGTCAACTTGCATAGATTTGATACGAAAAAATGTACGCTTTTTTTTTTTGCCTCCCTTGGGGTTGTTGTGGCCACATAGTCTATCTACAAAAACCTTGATTACACTAGGAACAGCTTCCCTAATAAATCTGTTGCCAGAGCCCCCCTGTTAGCTGTGCCATGTACTTGTAAGAAAGGGTTTTTATCATTACAGGCAGATCTCCGCTCAAACTAAACCAACACATACAGCTCAATGGCAGGATGTGTACGCAAATCAAGAATTTGGGGTTTTTTGGTCAACATAATTTCATCAGTTAGGAAATACAAAAACTTCACTTATTGCAGTGAAGCCCATGAAGATTTGCTGTTACAATCTTGGACTCAAGAATTCCAAAATCCACCTGGGAGGGAGTAAGAAGCTTTGCCTGGAGAGGGCACACAGCTATAGTGCCTCTCTGCCAGCTTCCGTTGAAGCTAGGTTTTGTTTTGGAAAGAAAAAAAAAAAATTAATTCTTTTGGCAGAAAAGATAACTTTTTCAAATGATATACAGAGGAGAAACTGATGCAGCTTAGTCCTCCAAATCTGCTGACAGATGCCTGCTTACCATTCGTAGCTGAATGAATCATAGAATCATAGAATCATAGAATGGTAGGGGTTGGAAGGGACCTCTAGAGATCATCTAGTCCAACCCCCCTGCTAAAGCAGGTTAGCCTAGAGCAGGTTGCACAGGAATGCATCCAGGCGGGTTTTGAATATCTCCAGAGAAG
>VZSC01016090.1:55541-107635 GCA_013398225.1 Steatornis caripensis | reverse complement strand
AGCCGTCCATGACTGCATTCCAGTCATGCGAGCTGTCCCACCACGTCTCCGTGATCGCAATGAGGTCGTGGCCCCGTGACCACGCACAGATCTCCAGCTCCTCCTGTTTATTCCCCATACTGCGTGCATTGGTGTACAGGCACTTCAGGGAGGTAGTCGAGCACGCAGGTTTCCCCGGAGGGGCGCACAAGGATCCAATGCCTTCATACCCATCCTTGAGGTGGTTGGATTCCTGCTTCTCATCTCATGAAAGCATTCTCATCTCATGAAAGCAAAGTTGAATGGAAAGCAAGCTCAGGAAAAGGAGTTTGGGTTGTTCCTCCGCTGTGGATGAGAATCAAGCAGGCTGTAACTGCTCTGCGTTTGCTCTGCACAAATTGCCTTTCAGTATGCTTCCCAATAGTCTCTTTGTTAGAGCTTCTATGACTTTATTTCTGCTAGCCTAATAGGCTAACATAACTAACTGCAGCTCCATCAGCTACGGGGGCAACTGGAGCTATGCTACCTTTCCAAGGGCATCTGCTTATACTATGAAAATTCTCCTCTATTCAAAGCAAAGCAAAAATAAACACATGTGCACTTCAAAGGACAAAAGAACACAATAAAACAACCCCAGCAAAGCAAAAGGCAGAAACTGAATTTATGGGAGCGGTGAGAGAACCTAGACCAGATGGCCAAATTCATTCGTGTTCCTTCCCACACTGTGGGAAGGCAATTGGACCAAACCGTGACAAATGTGGAGAAAGACCCTGCAAAGAGGTAGAAAGTCCTTACATACGCATCTGGATCTCTAGCACTGACTGAAAGCCACCAAACTTTTGAAGCTGTTCCTTGTGGCTTTTCTCACCTTAGCGTGACATTTCTACTATTTCTCAAACCAATGAGCCTCCCTCTGGCTTTGGGACTTAAACTTGTTACTTCAGAACAGAATTTCAAAATGTGTTGAGTTCAAGCTTAACTCTTCAAATGCAGAGCAACAACACACTTCTGGTGTAATAACTGAGGATCTGAACAGCATGTTCCCCTAGGTCCTGTCCTTAAACTGCAGAAAGAAAACTCAGTTGAGTCAGTCCCTCTCCTGGCTCTTATGTTCCGCAAGCATGTTGCCTAGGAGCTACAGAGCAAAGAGCTTAAACACGCTCACACTGACTTGTGATAACCTGGTTAACAGCAGCAGCTTAAAGGCATTTACTCCTTCAATACGGAAATAGGCGGGGGACGAGAATGCAAGTCTGTATCTCAGGAGTTCTGCGCCACAGTCTTATATTCTGGCATAAATCTATTTTCACTGGTGGTGTAAGCTAGCAAACTTAGCTGTGGCACCGCACACGTTCAATCCTGGTGGTTCTGCTCAGCGGGGAGAGGTGGTTACTGGCGCAGCAGCAGGACACTTGGGAGCAGCAGCTTAAATCACTGTATCAAAATGCACCGGAACTCATCTGTCACTGTCCTCCCTCTCTGACTGAGAAACAACCTATCCATGCCTATAGCTTATTTTCACTTCTTTTCCCTTGCTGCTCTTCTTGAAATGCTACTAATGCAGCTTGTCAGATTTTCTTCAGCTTTATAGCAGGAGCTAAAGGCATTGTGCTGAGAAATAAGTGAAAGGAGGAGGAAATACTCTTCAGTGTACAACATAAATGGCGCTCTGCAGTTGGGTTTACTTTTTTTTATCAGTGGTGGCTGTTTTCTTTAAGACGGCTAAGAAAAAAAAATTTACAGAAATCTAACATTGTACAAAAGAAAACATAACATTCAGCAAAAATCCAAATAAAAGCTAAGTGAGCATGAAAATTGTTTTAAGGAATAAACACTGAGGGTTTGAGTCCTGCCAGGATTCAAATCAAGCAGCGAGATTGCTCCTATCATCAACTTAGTCCTTCCCAACACACTCACCAATACCACACAATGTCTGTGATGTACTTCCACGGCCCACGATGTGCTAGGAAAGCATGCGACTGAGCGACAGTTTGCCCAGACACGGGTTTAATGCTTGTTCTCTGCAAGTCTCTACGCACCATTCCAGGCAGTAAGCATACTTACCCACCACGATTTCGATCTTCCAGTTTTGTGCAGTAGAAAACATCAATAGTTGTGCTAAGTCACTCACCCATAACGTGTAGGACCCCCTGCGGCTCCCTGGAAAAGTCAGCATGCTCTGATCTGAGACAGCAACAGACGCCAGGCCACTGCTCCTGGACGGTGGCCATGCAAAGTCAGCCTCGGCCTGCTCAGTTTTGCTTTTCTGCTTCTTTATAATCTGTAAGGTAGGGGGACAGGGGGTGGGAGGGGAGGAAAAAAAAAGGTCCTTGGAAAATACTGAGCCATATGGAGAAAAACTACATTAACCCTGTCTCAAGGCAAACGGCCTAGGAAGAACATTTGAGTTTCCCTTTGCTTTTGCTCCAGTTCATGCAGGGATGATTCTGACAACCTGCACACATTTCTTCTCATCTGAAGTCATACTGCTTGCAATTGCATAAGCATTGATACAATAAATCATAATCAATGCCTATAGGAACATCAGAGGTGAATTAAACACGGAAACCTATGCCTACAGCAAACTTTAGCAGCATCTGTCAAGTATTTTCTCACACAAGAATGTTTGCAAAGAAACATAAAACGCTAGTTATAAGGATAATTTCAAAGGCTCCCATGGCATCTCAACACATTTCTACTGAAAACAAAGAGGTTTTAGGTGTCCAGGTACTATTTTTGTTTTTGAAAATCTACACCATCTTAAGAGAGAGGGAGAAGATCATGTAGACTATGTCTCCCTACACTGACAGATTATATCCTGCCACACTTCATTTCCACAACTTTTTTGACTCCATTTTAAAATATCTACAGAATATTTTTCTGTGGCATAAAAGATCTTGTTAGGCAGCTTTGGACAAACGCGGTAGCAATTCCAGCTTGGCTGAGATAGGCTCTGGACTATCAGAGACCGGATAAGCAGAATTAATCTTCTAACATCACTATTAAAAAGGCAGGCAGATTATTTTCCGTTGAGCTGCTGCTCTTCTGGCTTTTCTTGATAGCTTCATAAACAACACGTTCATCTTCTGGTGCATGATCCATACCTTGTTAGGTGCCACATCCCATACACAGATGCGGCAATCAGCTTAGTTCACATGGAGGGAGACGAACTTAGCAGAGCGGTTACTTTACTGATCACGATGCTCAGCAGCACACTGTTCATGCTTGTCTTGTCTTGCTCCAGAGTGTCCAGACAAACTCAAGGGCTATTTGTGTCCACTAGCCTTCCATTTTGGTGCCGCATTAGTGCCAACTGCACGCTTTGCAGGGAGAAGAACGAGCTTTCCAGAAAAAGCCACGTAAATCAGACACACAGAGGGTTTTGTCATTTTTTTGGGTGTGTCTCTCACACCATCATTAACAGAATTCTATTTCAATGATCAATGTTTTCTTTGTGTGTGTTGTAGATGCAGTGTTCAGTAGAGTTGGCATGGTCAAGAGCCACACTTCTTCACATTGGAAAACTTCACGTATTTGGGAAGAAGTACAGATGTAAAATTCCATTAAGCAGGGGCCACCTCTTTCAAGCAAGGATATCACAGACCTGAGGCAGTCGTACCTCATAGCTCTGAGTATGCAGGTCATCAGTTTAGGCACTGGTTTAATCTTATTTATAAATCGATCTCTCTGTCAGATGCAGCTGATGAAGCCTATATGGTGATAGTTGAAGTTGCAACTTGACATTTAGTCTGTACTTTCCGCATTGGTGTCATCCTTTTTGCTGTTAGGAGAGTCAAAGCTCACCAGACTAAAGGATTGTGTTTTGGCTATTAAACAAGCTAGGGAAAAAAACCATGCCATACCTTCTGGACGATGGTTGTGGCCAGCTCTTCTATCAGGTCCTCCTTGTGTTCCTGTAAGTAACAAGCCTCGTTCTGCTTGTCCTGCGTGAAAATGGGTATCTGTAGTTGCTAAGATAACATAAAAACAGCCTTTCCACAGAAATGGTATAGATCAGGAAATGGGTAATATGCTCTGTTGGCACTCTGGGAAGAAATTACAGGTGCTTACACTGCATGTCACCTTCTGAAATGCAACATGCAGCTTGGATACAAGCTCATAAAACCCACACTCAACTCTTTAGGTATGGCATGAGATAGTCACTACTTCTTTATGTTTTTGGACCGCTACCCAAATCAAAAGAAACGTAATTGTTCTATTTAAATTAATACATTTTTATTTAAAAATGTTACCAGGCTGTCACTGTAGGTCTCTGCCTTAGAAATAGCTTCTTCCACGGCTTCCTCTGCAACACGCAAGGCCACAGCAAGGGTATCCATCATGCTGTGTCCTAGGTGAAGAATTAAGATAAAACCACCGGGTTTTTTATGTATGTACATTTTGCACAATGAGTTCCAAAATTCAGCCTCATATTCTGGACAGATATTCAAATCTTAGGTTGACATGACAAACTTAATTTCCTCAATCCATAATCATGCACGGTAAAATATATACCTTAAGACAGAGAAATTTGTCTCAATCTCTATGTTACTTCTTAAATGTAAATATCAAATACAATAAAACACAGTATTTCTATATTGCTTATTGTAGAACCCAGTAAAATAGTTAGGAGGAAGTCATAGGAAGAAAACGTGTTAACTTCCTATAAACGCCACAAGAATATAAGAAAAAGAACAAAAAAAATATATGAACACAGAAAGGAAATGAGAGAGAAGTAATGAAAACTGAACATTAAGAAAATCACACCAGAATAAGCGTGTACTAGCTGTAACACTGAAGCGAGATATCCCTCCATAGCACACAAAGGATTTTTAGTATCTTGCTACATGTTTCAGCTAAAAGATTCTTGGATCTGTGAACAAGACTTACCAGCGCTCTAGGCTATTTGTCCAAAGCGCAAGGACTATGTTTTAATAAAAGGAGTTTTTAGCAGCATACCTTCTGTCTGTTGGTAGAATGTAGAGTCACTTCCACAAATGCTTCCTTCATTTTCAAAGCTTCCTTCAAAAAACCCTCCTTCTGCTCAAAAAGGACAGTAAGACACGTTAGTATAAGAAGTACCCATTAACAGCAGAGGTATTATTGGATTAGAATATTCACTCAAAATACGGTGGCATGGCACACAAAGACAGATAACTGGGAAGTTCCTCCTGCCTTTTGTATAAACCATGATGGCAGCAGCTCTTGTACAAAACGTGACTGCTTTTATACAAAAGACCTCTCATTCATTTTGGATGGAGAAAGCTATTTGTACAGGAGAAAGAGAGAGGAAGAAGCTACTACGTATAAAACTTACGTGGTAGAAGTTAAGTACAGGGGATTTGCCCTTAATATGACATTTGAGTTTGAAATAGATTCTACATTTTAAAGGGCAATGCTGTATAAATAAGCCCAAATCCTGACACATATACTAGTATTTGTCTTTAAAGGAACAAAAGGCTTACCGACAGTCACACAGAGAGTAGAAGAAAGTTAGCAGTGACATTTAGACTCAAAAGCCTTCCTTAGAAGGGTCTCTGTACACAGAGTGCACATGCCACTGCAACTCATCATTGCGTTGTTCACACTTCCACTCAAGGACAAATTCAGTGAGATTATGGCTTAAGTAAAGGCCATAAACATCATATTAAAGTTCTGAAGGATCCATCCCCACAGTTTTTAATTCCATTGTCTCACTTCTGCCCTCACTGACACCGGTTTTCTTGTCTTCATACATATTTGTTCTCAACTGTTAAGGAATCTTCTCTAGAAAAATGAATTTGATACAGACTAATAAATCAGAATTTAATGCATAGATTACTTCTTCCTAGAAGCTTTTACGTCAATATTCATAAGAAATTTGAATATTGGCATATTCAATGCCAACTGAATATGGCATTGGATTCACCTAAAATTTTCACTCAGGACTACAGAGTCCACTTACCATCCTGTATAATTTCAGAAGAAGACAGGGAAAAGACTATAGAAGAAACAAAGTCTCTGTACAAATTTCAAAGGAGTTACACTAGGAAAGTATCTGGCCCAATAGATGTAATGAAATTTCAAATGTTCAGCTAGCAGTGTTTTGAGTAATTTGCTGAAGTTACCAGTGTATCACCAAACGCCACTTCTTCTAACCCATTTTATATCTCCAATTACTCTTCTTATGGAGTGATGCATTGTAACACTATAGTTAAGGGAGAATTATCTCTTCATTTGAAAGGATGATGTCAATACTTAATCGGCAACTTTCAAACATTTACAAACATCAATACAAAAATAAGTTTCAGATATTTAAGCATGCAAAACTCTAAGTGAAGACAATCTAAGTTTTAGTCAACTTGTATACTGAACGTATCCCATGTTAACCAAATGTTGCTTCAGACGCCACAGAAATGTGCTCTAAGGCTAAATGTTGAATGCAAAATTATTTTCTCATTCATTGACTATTCAGAACTGTGATAAATTCCGGAACGTGGGCTAGAATACAAACTGCCATTTACTTTACAGACTGAAGACAAGAGTTCTTCTGTATCAGTGGTGTAATTAAGATCAAACATTCTTTGAATTCTTAAACAGCTCTCTGGATGCTTCACCTCTTTCTTCTCTCCACTGAGGTATTTCTTTTAAAGAAAAAGCCTTAAAAAAAATCTTGTTTAAAATAATCTCAGAACTTCCATTGTTTCAGCCTGTCTGTTGAAGCTAGTAAGAAATCAACACAGCTGCCCTTACCTATTACATCAGGACAAACTCCGCTCTCCAGCCTATGCTTCTTGTATAAGTTCTTCAGGACTTTGGCACTTCCAAAACACTTAAAGCGGCTTTTGACATTATTATAGTACCAATCCAGAGACTGGGTCCTTAGGAGCCTAAAACAGAAAAATAAATCACATTTTTGGAATCATTCTACAACAAATAGACCTAACCAGTTTACTACGCTTTTATGTAAAAAAGGATCTTTTCAGCCTCAGGCCATAAACATATTAATTTCTGAGTACTTCTTCACTGCTTGCACTTGGCACGTGTCCAGTGTAACGAGGGAAAAAAACCACAAAGGTAACTCATGAGCAAATATCTGCTTCACAAGGTTTTATCTGGTTTTGCTACTATCAGAAGAGGTGCTCTCCCCTTTTACATTATAACGCCAACACCACAGCCTTTTGAAAAATATAAAGAAGCCTTGGAACAGCACAGGAAGGTTTTAAAAATAGCATTTATTTACATGGATTTACAGATAATGTAGAACATTAGCACATTAATGCACCGCAAAAATTATCATTTTCATACAAACGTATCATTGCTTTCATTTGGGGAACCAGAGTACACAAAGACTAATCAGAGGACCTCAAAGCAGATTAAGCAAAGCAGAGTAGGCATACAAACTTTTTGGGGGAGGACTCACACCTGTAGTTTGGTTTCTTTCAACAGTAAGCATCACTGACGTCAATAATTCATCCTAACGGATTTGTCCCCAGAGCTGATATACTTTATAAAGCCATGAGATACTATCAAGCTCTGTAGTCTTTTCCGTGTTGGCAATGGGCTCTTGCTCCACCTGTTAACCCAGCAGTGGGTGGAGAGAACCTGAGCCGCATTTGCAGGCAGCACAACCACAGGTTACTGCAGGGTAACCCATGGCGGACCCCTACGTTTCCTACCGAGGGTGTCACTGGAGAGGAGGATCCTAGGGCTCTACCTGTAAATTAAAGCTGACTTTCCCAAAAGCCTCCAGGAAGGAGAAATAAATCTGAGACAGTGAACACAAACTAATTCTGTGTGTTTGCTTCCCCACTTGAGCCCATTTGTTCCTCTGCACATTGCACATAGGTTTATTTTTAATTAACTTAACTGCACTTACATTGCAGGAACCAAGATATTTTTATACGGCATGAAAACATTTCACATAAAACAGTATTTAGTGTAGGCTGCCAAGTAATTTTCCTTTTGTAATAATTATGACAATCGGGGCCTTGAAACTGGAAGCCCTACGAAGCTTGTTACATAATTAAGCAAAGAGATGATTCTTAACACCAAGATTTTAGAAAACAAAAGTGTAAGGTTAGTGTCCGGTGTCAATATATGAACCCCTAAAGAAATGATGTTACTCTCAGGAGTGCTGGACTCTCAGCACTTCCAGACTTGAAGACATTCAGATGATTTAATTTTGTTTTTTAAATCTGGGGTCGTGGGTGAAAAACAAAATAAAACAAAAGCCCTACTGTAACCTTTAGATATTACTTCAGGGACTCTGGACTTCTCTTTACAAAGCACAAAGCAAGTGACAATCCGCAATTTTTGTTTAACACACACCATTTCATAAGTAAGTAAAATCTCACCTATTGAGAGACCAGCAATGTAGTTCTTACTCAACACTGAACCTTGGGAGACAGTCGATAACAAACAAATATGCTGAGCCTGGGGTTTCAACTAAATGCTTCCAGCCTGGCTCCAGATTTTTTGAGTTTGAATATACTGCTAAAAGGAACACCCACCTGCTTCACATAAAGCAGAACATCACCGTATAGTCCACTTCTCTGTCACCACTGGGAAGTGTTTAGCANCAATCCGCAATTTTTGTTTAACACACACCATTTCATAAGTAAATAAAATCTCACCTATTGAGAGACCAGCAATGTAGTTCTTACGCAACACTGAACCTTGGGAGACAGTCGATAACAAACAAATATGCTGAGCCTGGGGTTTCAACTAAATGCTTCCAGCCTGGCTCCAGATTTTTTGAGTTTGAATATACTGCTAAAAGGAACACCCACCTGCTTCACATAAAGCAGAACATCACCGTATAGTCCACTTCTCTGTCACCACTGGGAAGTGTTCAGCAGCAAACACCAGCAGTGAGAAATTAAAAATAAAAAATCAATGAAGCCTATCGTATTCAAACTGTGAACTCTTAAAGTTACATTAGTTGCTCTACTGAAGACAACCAAAGGAAAAGCGCATAACAAAAGCATATTTTTTTCTGTATGCTGTATCAGCAATTAGATGCAGGAGAGATGTTTACAGATACTTTGAGAATATTAGCCCTTTGCTATCTATTTGCACAGTAAAATCCCAAGCCTAACTGTGGTTCCCAGGAAGCTGATTAGTTCCAATATTCACCATTCTACAAATATCACTAACATGTGACAAGTGCAAAAATCCTTTTTTTTCTGGAAAATGTCCTTACACACGGTGCACAGATGACTGACGTCTGATGAAGCACAAGTGGCTGGTGACAGAGCACAAGCAAAGGGAAGCATGCCTAGGTCTGTCTGTGAAGTACAAGATTTCTGGATCCCTATAATGCTGCCACTGAGAAGTCTGTGGTGACTGTCCAAGTCCTGACCCACTGACCAGGGCTTGAATGCTGGCACAGTGATGAATCTGTGAACGGGGGCAAATTTCTCTCCCAAACCTGCAATGCTTTGGCATTTTGGGAACGTGCCTTCTTTGTGGGCAGGAACCATTTGCTCTCATGGAAACTGCGTCAGAAAGGAACAAACACTACGTCTTCTGTTTGCTGAATTTGATTTACTTTTGTCCACTGAGTTTCTACAGGTGCTGGGAGTGTAAGATTTCAGTCAACAGCACGGAGTCACAATCATTACGACGGATAAAACTAAGTCTGCATGACTGGGTTGGAAGTGGCTTAGCAGGAAGCATAAGCCAAGAAGGATGCTCTTCTGCCCATGCGACACAATGTTCTCCGCACTATTCACAAAACAGTATCGTAGCACCATCACCGCTGGTGAGTCCAACCACCTTAGCACGTTTATCAAGCAACCTCAGCTCCACTAGCTCGAAACGCTAAACTTGTCATCTTCTTGGAAGCCAAGTAGACCCGGTTCTTAATATTCAGACTGAGTGACAAGGTTCCAAAAGCAGAAAGGCACCTATCTCATTGTACAAACTGTAGGAGTTAAGACGGCCAGTTATGAATGCTGACCTAGCAACCCCCACAAGAGGTAGGACCTGTTGCAAGCCTGCTTCCCCGAATGTTACTATGTTTTTCTGGGTCTGATCAATACTGTTTCTGTAAAAACAGAAAGTTAACAGCACTGATTTTTTAATGAGGTGAGACACTGCTTTGCAACTAATGTAATTTTAAAGACAGGCTTTGTATTTGTAATGATAACATTTTCCGTATGTGAACTTCAGAAGAGTCAAAAGGATAGGAGATTCTACATCTCAAAGCAACAATGAAAGAAGAGATGCTTGCCTCTTTGTACTAGCTAATCTGGTGTAAACACAAGGATTGGGATTTTTTTTTTAATTTTTCTCATTGCTGCAGGATTAACACTTTGTGAGTAATCTAATCATCTCATGCTTCTTTCCTATATGTTGGAGAACTACCAACAACTCCAAATCTATGCCTCTGTCCTGCACACATTTTATAGCAGATTACAATGCCTCCTTTAAAGCCTTTCAGCCTCTTAACTTTCAAATAAATCACAATGTCCCTGCTGATTCCTCCAAGGTAGAAAGGATTTGGAGAAGAGAGTAGTTCTCTTATAGATACTAAAACAAAGGACCAACTCAAAAGAGAAATAAGACCATTTTCACCTTACTTCAAAATCCTTTGATATTGACCTGTATTTTAAAGCTGTATTCTGCAAAAGCGGTCCATGAGTCCAGAATAATGAAAGACTATGGCAGCATCAGCATTAAATTGTTAAAATGGAACACATTCTTATTATCACTAATAGAAAGTGTGCAAGTTCTCTCTGTGAAACAAAAGTTCATACTTAAAGGATATTAGTTGTATGCATTTTAAAGATGTAGGAATGGCTGAAGTCATTTCTCTTTCTGTGCCGTAAGACTGCTATGTCTTTATTGATAAATAGCCTTAAGCGCTAAGGACATTATTTATGCTATATACTAATATATATATTTATGTTATATACTAATATACTCAATTTTTAGCCTTCTTCTGAGAGAAAACAAAGTACAAAAGCTGTGCTGGGGACTGGGGACATGTTAGTGATGGTCACAAAAAGATCATGTGAAAGATGCCACTCATGCATGATCACAAGTATTCACTACTCAACACACAGGAGGTTGTTTAGTGACTAATTTACCGCTTCAGTTTTTTTTTTTTCTAAATGGTTTTACTTGGTCTAAAAGCAACATGAAACTTCTGCAATAAATTTGGTTTAAAAGGAAATACCAACTTAACATTCGTGACCTCAATCTCTACCCATAACGCAAATTAAACTACAAGGAAGCATTTTATAACTATAACAATTTTCCATGAACTTTGTGAGAGGTTTTCTCCCACAAGAACCTACAGAAACTAGACTGCAGCTCAGTAATTCAGGAGGTGCTCCTGGAAATCTCAACTTACATTATTTAAATGTCAGAGTGAATACATAATCACTTGGAGTTTCCTTGCTGTTGACTTGCACTGGAAACTGAAGACTCCTTTTCAGCTTTCCACTTCTACCTCATCGCATCTTCCATAGCTTTGTGCCGACAGCCAGACCAGTAAACTCTTTCATTCCCTCAATCTGACTCCACAAACAGAGCCACAAACTTCACCTGCACATCAACAACTCTTTGTACAAATGGTAATGCCAAACAATTAGTATTTCTGAGCTCACCTCCATTTATATATTGCAAAATGTTAGACACGAGTTTCATGCCACCCTGCTAGAGCCTCTAAAGTTCTCTTGAGGTGGAGGCACCCCGTGGAGCCCCAGCCTCCAGCTGAGCCTCTTGAGGCTGATGCCTCTCCCCTCGTCCATAACCTTTGCCAACTTTCTACTGGAATGATGGGAATCGTGCCGTAGGCTAAATGATACTATATATCACCTCCCTGAAGCCCCGCTGATTCTGTCGATGGTCCGCAACACGTTAAGAGAGTGGAAATCTGACTTTATGACCCTTAGAAATACAATGACAGCGTAATAATCACAGAGTTATATATTTAAATATAATTTTTATACTTCCTTTTGGCAGGAAAAGGCGCTCCTTCAAATACTCATTTGTTATTTTTAAATGTTTTAAACTCATTCCCATCCCCGTCCCCAACTAGTCCAGCAGTACCACCGCATTTACTAGCAGCAGACTTGGGGTTGGTTGCAATTTGTATTGTAAACTAAATTTTTCAAGGCTTTGTAACTTAGTCGTGAGATGTTCCCATGGTTTCTACTTTGTAACACAAGAAATAATAAAAGGGACCTAGTAGCAGACCCGCTGAAGTAATGTCCCTCGTAAAAAAGGTCTTACTTAAACAACTGCTTAATATTCTTGAATGGACACCAACACTACTCAGCCCTGAAACGTAGACGTGCGGCAGCAATTTCTCAGACAACTGATGATCAGCTAACAACCAATCAAGCTCACCAGAAACCAAATAAAACAGTTGCTGAAAATAACTTTTATCTGGGGAAAGAAAAAGAAAGAAAAAAAGGCTTTAAAAATTGCTACTCCGTGCTTCTGCTGTGCCCTACTGTAACATCCAGCCTCAGGTCACTCGAGATCTGCATTTGGCAACCAGCTGGATTCACTCATGAAGGGGCCTGCTTTACAATTCTTGGTTTCTTTTTACTTTTGTGGATGTGAAAATTTTTTTAAATTAAGTAATGAAAATTTAAAAAGCCAAACAAACCCACCTCTGAAACATAGGACTATCCACAGATCAGAACTGCTGCTCTGTGGGAGACTCCAAAATGCAGCACGAGCACAAAAAACTGGAAAAGTATTAGAAGTCTAAATCTTCAGTGGCAAAGCAACATCAATGCTTAGTTTTCACTCTTTCAAAGCACTCCCAAGGCACCTTGAGCTCCCTGAGGGCTCAGCCATGAGTGAAGAGATGGAGGGGCTGGGAGCCAGCCAGGGTCACTGCCTGCTGAGCTGTGACAGAGCTGGGACATCGGTGGATAGGAGCCCTCCCAAACCAACCCGCTTCACCATGCTGCTGGGCCAGAGGCAGAGGCATGCTGCAGTTACACATTCTTGTCTTCAACTGTGATGTTCCCCCACAGGCGAGGTGACGGATGCTGTAGGACTGACATCCTTGAAGCCCTGCCCCTCCTGGGGACCTGCATGTCCATCACCCTCCGGCTGCACTGGCACCACATTATGCAGCAGTTCTCTGGGAAACTCCAGATAATCCAGATTATGCCGTCTCAGGCATGCCGTCTGTCACAGGGCCCCTGACATGGGCTCTCTCCCTGTACTGGCTTCACACCGAATACGAAGCTCAAGGCCCTTGTTTCTATTTCCCAGGCACTGAGTGGCCTCAGACTGGCGCCCAGAGAAACAATTAAGATTTAGCCTGTCACTTCTTATTTACTCAGTTTTAGAGCAAACCTGCTTCAGCATCCTGAAATATTCTTTCTCTGCCAATAGCAATATTTGCTTTTTCCCTTGGGCTGATGTTTTAGAGCTTGTAATGTACTGCTCTTTACAAATTGTTGAATTAAAGGATTTCAGTTCCTTTCAGTTTCACTGAAATCAAACATACTTCCAGGTTCAAGAA
This sequence comes from Steatornis caripensis, assembly GCA_013398225.1. Classification (NCBI taxonomy): domain Eukaryota; kingdom Metazoa; phylum Chordata; class Aves; order Caprimulgiformes; family Steatornithidae; genus Steatornis; species Steatornis caripensis. The sequence goes on along the minus strand of VZSC01016090.1, from coordinate 94,176 downwards.
TGCAACTTTCCCTTCATTCCCTTCAGGACGAATCATTACTATAAGCGCACAAACAATGCACACATGAACATCCTGCCAATACTCAGTTTGTTAAAAATCAGACTTCAAAAATAAAATAAATTCAGGAAGTTCAGCCCCTTGAAGCCCTGAACAGTAACTTCTGTCCATAAACCTTTGGCCAAGCCCACGTCATTCCAAGATGGGACTTGCATTTCCCTGATTTTTTTGCACATAACCCATGCCTGTGAAAGGCAGTTGTCCATGCCTCAAGAACAACAGCTCCTAAACATTTAGTCCAAAAGACCACTGTTAACTCTTCGTGACACTTCCTTCCCAAGCTTTAAGTTGAAATCCTATTTATTTTCCTCTAAGGGCATTCTGCAGATCACCCATGACTTAAGAGCAGCTGCTCCAGAAAATTTCTTCCTCCAATTATCCACAGCAGAGGGCTGCACTGGGATTACAGTGCAACACATGAAAGCATGGCACACCAAGTAATAGCACAGGAGAGACCCTCCCAAGTCAAAGCATCTGCCCCCAAACGAAAACTGTCCAACCCAGTGAAAACATCATCTGTCTTTCCCACAAGTGAAACAAAACAACTCTCTGTGTCCCTCGCAGTGAAATCATGGCTCTCCTGTGCCAGCAGAAATGAACCTGCCCCAGTAATCGCACTGCAGTCTACAGTATGGACATTATTCAGAGAGCTCGACCTACGGTATTGTACCACATAAGGCATTTCCTAAAAGTACGCATTCTCCCAGCCATTCTCTGAGAAATTCACTGCCCCAGTTTCGAGCAACATACAAGAAATAACAAACTAAAGTCAGCACAGAGGTAATAAAGGAATTTCTTTTTTTTTCCCAAAAGACAGCTGTATGTGCAACCCTCACATTTGCTTACTCTCTCTCCTTCACCTTTCAAATCTGCAGTCAAGAAGTTGGATGTGGGAGGAGGCAGAGTAGGTTTTATACAGAAAATCTAGATACACTTTCCGAAAGGAAGAAAGATCAAAACTTGTAACAAGTTCACCTAATCCTGATTATTGACGGAAGTACTAAAGCATCTACCACCTGGGCCCTTTAAACCAAGCCTTGGTGACTTCCAAAGGAAAATGCCAAGGATTGCTCGCTGCAGCGTGTGCCAAACCGCAGGAATTAATTGCTGCACTATGCAGTAGGCCACAGTAAGTGATTGCTGGCTCATAAAAATAAGATCACGAGCCATACTAGTTCAAATAAAAGGTTCACCTAGCCTCTTACTCTGTCTCTGGCCCTCGGCAGATGCTAGGGAAGAGACAAAGAGATGACAGGAAAGGTGCGAGGGTGGAGCGACCCTGCCTTCAACACACTCTGCACTTGTCAGCGCCGTACTCGACATTACAACAGACCATCTGCAAAGGACACTCTTCGATGGACACAACTTCCATAAATGTGGCTATACCTAACCTAAATCTAGGCATACTGTTGGCCTCCTCGAACCTCTCTGATAATAAGAGTCCACAGCTATGTGCCACACAGATGCATTTGCGACCAACACTCCCAGTGGTAGCTTGATCATCTAATCCACATTAAAATAAATCTTTAAACATATAATTTAATTATTGGAAAGTAATCAGTATGTGAGAAATCAGGAGTAAAACATCTGCCTCTAACAGTCTTTATGAAGACAAGAATGGAGAAGGTATAGGTGTCCCTCTCAAGAAAATAACAGACTTAACTGATGTTTTATTTAAAAAAAAGGAAAAAAAAGAAAAAAAAGAAACCTTAGTTGCAATTTGTAACTCTATACCAGCAAAGCAAACACTCCTTGGAGATCGCGTCCAGACTGCAGTTAAATGTTTACGTACATTTGCTGACAGACATTACATGGAATGATTAAACATTGGCCGTATGCAGTGACAAGTGACTTGGTGGTGATGGATCAGGTTTGCTCAGTGCTATACTGTGATCTTCCAGAACCGATGAGTTCAGCTGAAGTGAGGCCCATGAGACACAAGAGGTCTAGAGCTGAGGTGAACACACCGGTCAAGTCAGCAATGTACCTCTGATGGTTCCTGCAACCCAGTCAGAGCATTTACACCCTCAAACTCTCCCTGAGAAATGCCAGACCTGACATACCACCTTCGGTTCAGATTTACATCCTTTTGCCATTTATAGACACCTGCGCTGCTGTCTAACAATAGGTTTTCCCTTACCCAGCACTATGTGCACACTCCTCCATCACCACATCCTCCTTCCTTTTTGGCAGTCATCTGCATACTTAACTTATTTTTTGTATGAAGCTATTTGGGTCTTTTCTGAATTTTACAGTCTTCCACTTACTTACATTTTCCCAGAATTAAAGAGGTTCCTTTGACAGAGGTTTACTGCAACAAGACACCTCCCCTTTTAAGACTTCTGCAAGGGATAAGATTTGAACAAATGGTGGCTGAACGCATGCTAGGTTCAGTGGTTTTTGCACATCATCCCGAGTTAATCTTCTCATACGAAACTGGTCAGGCTAAAGGAGTCTTCTGGCCTAACTTGGGCACAAAGTCATTATTCTGGTTTGAGAACGAAGGCTGTGAGCGCAGGTTTGGTGAGGACCATTTTCAGGTTTGTTGAGGATAAGTGTCCTGGAGCAGGTGAGGAAAACATTGAGACAATACAACTTATAACAGGAGTTATGGTTTGATCCTCTGGTAGGAAAACACAAATAAGAGTAGGACATGTCAGCACTTAACTGAGCTATTTTGCCCTTTATTTTCACTGCGACGCTGTATGTCAGGAGCCCTTGCCTCATGAATGAATGCATACTTGGCGTGTTAACCCGACCTGCTGCCCCCAGGAAGCATGTTCTGTTTTAGGGTAACTCACGTGAAAATACAGATCTTGCAGCAGTTATAAAAGTCAATTTTTAAAAAGGAGGTTTTAAAATCCAGTGCTCCACTGTAATTTAGCTGACTGTAAACACCAGGGGTGAAATCACGACCGTGGAGAGTTAACGGCAGTTAAAGCAATGACCTAAGAAGGGGCAGGACCTCTCTTCAGGCATCTGCCAGCAGAAAAAGATGTGAGAAGCCATATCCAATACAGCTCCTGACAGTATCTCAGCAAGAGCTAATAAGCTTTTGCCATAACAACATGTTTCCAAGGATGTTTGCCATGTCTTACAGCCATTAGTGAATAATTTTTTCTCCATTTTTGCTTTATAAAGTGAGCATCAGTGACTGATGCTTATTTATTCAGAGTTGACTTCTGAACCTAAAAGTTCAAAAGGCAGCATTGCAGGGGAGCTTGCAGCGAGCTTGCAGTACAGATTACTGCTGCTTTCACGCCACTTTGGCAGAGCCTTAGGCCATGAAAGAAATGGGCTCACATAGGTGTTCCCCACACCCCCATGCATGATGAGCAATACTTAGGTGACTCCCAGCAGATACACAGCTGGCATGCTCTGAATGACTCCCGATGCTGCAGAGCTCCCCGAGCCATTCACTCTGGTGTTTTCCTATTCTAATGCTGAAAGCTTTTCTTAACATTTAAGCTGAATCTTCCTTGTTTTATTTAAACAAGACAGTTTAAGATGTTTGCGCTTTTCCTTTTTTTTTTTTAAGCTTAAAGAATTCTGTTTCATCCTAAATTGTGTTTTCTAGCCATCTGACCATTCCCGCTGTTTTTTCCTGGGACAAGGAAAAAAGACCCAAGTGGTCTATATCTTTGTTTAAATACACATCCCAGAACTGGTAATTTGAGGGCTTACCAGTACTCTTTCAAGCCAAATGTAACTGCTTGGATATGACCTACCACAGCACAGACCCTATGGATGAGATCCTACCGAAAGCACCAGATACACCACGGTGATACTGAAACACGGCTACGCAACACTCCAAGTCACGCAACCATCAAAGCCTTGCTGAGCTTTTCAGTGTAGAGACCTCCTCTTTTCAAAAAGAAAGATCCTGTTGAATTAAGTCCAGGGTATTTGAACTCCACCTTTTCTTTAAACTGACAATTACATGGACGCCACTTGCAGAAATGAGGTTTAAAGTGTATCTCCTCACTTCCTGGCGGATATACCAATGTGCTAAAATGTCATTTTTGTGGGAGAAATCCAAGCACTCAGCTGTTACACCTTCTTATGAGCCAGCAAATAGCTCTCCCAGATAAGAAAACCATGAAGCCTGTCATTCAGAAGAAGCCTTATGTCATATCTGTGCCACTTCCACCCCACCTGCACAAAAAGTCTATTTCTCTTCTCTTTACTCCAACTTTCATTTCTAGATTGGTGTGTAACAAGCCTCAAATGTTGCTGCAGCCACTGTGGATCACCCAGTTGCCAAAACCAGTCTGTAGTCCTCATCTCAGTGGTGTAAACGGAGCCCAAGAATCTGTCATTTTCTTTTCTCAGCCCTTCCTGGTGCTTTGTTCAATACCTGGAAACCACTTGCCCACCACACTGCCAAGTATTTTCCTCTTAAGCCTTTGATTAAAACACTTACCTTTAAACAGCAGATTAATACTACCTGTCAAGCCAGATGAAAATTAAATAAGCAGCCATTGGATATTTGAAACCAAACCGAAACAAGTCCAAATCCACAGTTCCGTCTGTGTAAAAGACAGAACACTTGGATATTGCCAAAATGGGAACATCCACATGGTTCACTTCAAAGTGCTTTTTATGATAATATTTTAAATGACAGGATACATTCATACATATTTGTAGATGATCTACAGGATTTATTTTATGACGTAAAATCATAAAAATATCACCACTGAAACACATCTTTCCCCCTTAAGCAAAAGGAAATATTTCACTTTATCTGAATCCCTTTTTCCCCAGAAGTTCCATTTCATGTCAAATTTTGTTTGTTTGGTTGTTTTTTTCCTATCTTAATTTGCAGTAAAATACATTTTCAGTATCCCAATATTTTTCAAAGGAAAGAAATTCCATATCCTGGTCAAATGGTACTAGATAGTTTTTCAGGTAAATAACAAGAATTAATCTATACTGTATTATTAGTAAATTTATGACACATATGCACACAACATGCTAAAGCAAAATACAAATAAACACAAATCAAAGCAAGTTATTATAGCTACACTGAACACGGATATACTGTCGTTTACTATCATATTTGTTTCTACTTGCTACAATACATCAATGTAATTTTTATTTCAGATTTCTGAAAGAAGACAGGCAAAAAGAACAAAAATGCACACTGGCAGTACCTCAAAAATGAACACACCCCGCTGTTTTTCTTAAGAAAAAACAACAGCAAGAGATATTAATAAATTCTCAGTTGGAGAGGCATTCTTTTCCTGCTGTGCTATATGAATTTATCTTTTGCACCTACCCACTGAAGTGAAAGAAAATTCATACGAAAACCTCATGTAAATAAAACTTTGGAATGCAGACAGCAACATTAAAACACTCTCAGGAACATTTGGTCATTGAACTTTGCATTCATGTTAATGAAACAAAAGTATTTTCAGTCAAAATACAAGTGAACATAAACAGGTATGGACAAATGCACCTTTCACCCACATGGGAAATCTTTTCCATTACCACAGCAGACACAAATGAAACAACAGAATATTAAGCCATTTTGATTAGTTATTTAAATTACCTAAGTGAAGGCTTTTCTGTCTGCAAACTTCATTTTTAATCCACAGATTCTTGAAAAACAGTTGAACGACAAAAAAAGCGAGGTTGACAAAGCACAAAAATTGTCACAAAACAGATACAAACTCTGCTCCATCCGAAAAAAATACCAGAGGATAAACCATGCAAATTAATTCTGTAATCCTGATTAGAAAAATACTCAGGGCTTTTAATATAGAGCTCAAGAAGCCAAAAAGACAACAATCCTCCGCTTTAAGGTCTGTTCCTGTTCTTGTATGGGGAGAAAGCTGTGAACAAACAGCCGTGAAATGCCAGTAAAGATGAGAAGAATCATCACCACATACAATCAAAGAGAAAGTTGGGCTCATTTCAAGATTATTTAAAAAATGAAAGGGGAAAAAACAACCCCAAACCATTTAAACAAGTCAAAATCCTTAAAGCTTTGCTAGGGAGGAAAGAGATGCAATTTCAGTTCCCATCTTCCATACTGGTTATCTCAACTCGCAAGCCCAACTTCTGCTGAAGCAGTCTGCACTGTTTTCTTCTGGGAATGGTGGACACAGTGACTCCACCACCCCCTTTCTGAGACGACGCGTGTTTGTAGCTCTGCGGCTCCACAAGCCACAGAACAGCTTAAGAAACACATTGTTCAGCTGGAGGCACTGAAGTGTTTTCCAGCGGCAGGATGACACCTCCCAATCCAAGTCCCATGCAGGTCCCTAGCTGGGAAGTGTAAGGAACGTATTTCCTTGCCACCCGCCACCTCGTCGTGGTAGGAGGAGGAGTGAGACGGAGTGATGCTGTACTCCCCAGATAACAAACTACCTGGATGTGGTTCAGATGTTTATCAGTTAAAGCAAGGAGATTTCCCTGAATTACAGTGGAAAATAGGCTAGATGAGGAATAGCTGGCCAGCCCCAGAAGGTCTCCTCAGTCAACCACTGCACCTCAGCACCTCCTCCCAGCACGGACCAAGGGCAAATAACGACTGAGCGAGGATATCTGATGCTGTGCAACGGTACTCTCTACTGCTGTGTGCAAGTGAGCATCCTGAGCACATGGTGTCTGCCTCCTAAGTTCCTTACCATTCTAATTCTGCTTTTGCAGAGGATGAGCCTTCTGTATGTTGTGCTACTTGTGAGCGGGAGCTCTCTTTGATTAAGCCTTTAAAGCACACAGGGCATGCTTTCCCCTCCTCACCCCCCCCTTTTTCTAATGATTTCTTTTTTCAAACCAACTTCATAGCCACTGCATTTAAAATGGTGGGGTTTTCCCTTTTGCACAGGAAATATTTTTAGTTGGAAGCTTTACTGTGCAAGCTGTCCAGCAGTCTGACAAAAGCTAAATGCCAGCTTACAGCTGAACACCGTAGGAAAAATTCCAAAGCCTTTACAAATTATACAAATGAGACTTTAATCCCAGCTGGCCTCCCTAACAGGGGCTCTACATCTGGGCACACAGACAAATGTACTTTTCATATGGATTTTCAGCTATTTGAATAATGAAAAATAGAAAAAAAAAAAACCCTGTTTTTGTAAATACATGTATCATGATAATAAAAATCAAACAGTCCTGCAAGCACAGACTAGCCAGACTGTCAGAGAAATAGAGCTGTTTCTCAAAATCGGTCCCGCACAGAGCTCTTGGGTAAAACTGATCTGCTGCCCAGATGAAGATTCGCTTCTCTTAACAAACAGAAAGTTTCAAAGCCATGCAACCCTCCTGTCTCCTCCATGGCAAGCTTATTCTCATCTGTACAACGCAGGGGGTATCCTCATAGGGCCACCCAGTTGTGATAAGGTACGTGTTTCATATCAGCAAGTTTGATCAACAGCAATCAAGAAAGACGGAAAGAACTACAAGAAACGGTGTGTGAACAGGAGGCACGAAAACAGCTGCAAAGCTACCTGGTCATGCACACGGAGATGACAGTGTGAAATGGATCTTTGAGTCCCTTAGTGCTGGCTTTGAACTGCTGGCAGTGAGTGAAGTGCAAACACCACAGCCCTTCTCAGCTACGTCCACGACGCTCCTTTCAGAAGATCCCCTACTTCACTCACAGAAGAAACGCATGCCAACGAATTTCGAGTTCCCATTAAACTGGGAGGAAAACACGGTAGCCAAAGGACGGATGTTGCTTAACTGAGATGCCTCCTCCTGCTTTAATTGCATGAGGTGTCACTACCACAGCTATTCACGTTTGGTTAAGGCAAACCCACAGAGGCCATTTTTCAAGAATAAGGAAATCAAGTCCTCTTTAACATTTTTCCAACTGTGCTGCTTAGGCCCTAAGTGAATAAAGGGATTTCATGCAGGCCTGCTACATACAAAGGCTCTTGTAGTTTCACCTGACAGAGGCGGAGAAGGTCCCATTGCAATAACAGGAGGCGCCTTTACTCAGGCATCCCGCCTGTGTCTGGTGACCACAGCGAGAGACGGTGCCAACAGAAGCTACTTGTTTCTGAGACATCGCTTACTCTCACCAAAGGGGAGGGAATGTAGGTCTCTCTTCAAGCAGAACTCCTCCCACAAAGAAGAGAAACTTGACGGCATTTTGGGGAAGAAATTCTAGCTACTAGGACGTCCAGCTGAGCCGGCTGGTTGTACTGTGAACTGCTGGCTGCTAATACGGCTCGTGGTATGGGCTGCCAAATGGCTGCCGAGCACGAGTGGATCGGAGACCGAGAGTGGGGTGTGTGTGTCTTTCTACCCTTCTGTGCATCTAAGGTGGATGTCTTAAAGAAGAAATTAAAATATTCTTTCTCTCTGCACAAGCATGGTGCTTTCGTCAGAAGGCTGTACGTAACTCCCGTGCTGCCCCTGCCCCTTTTTCTTGCCATTCATTTTTCTCTGTTCTTTGATTTCCTTAGGAAAACATGAAGATGGGATAAATGATTTGCTTGCATTGCTGAAGAGAAATTTGGAGAGTACTGGGGCAGGCAGGCAAAAGGCAGTGCATTAAGAATGTCCTCAGTGTATGTGCTGCTCCATTAACATACTGACCTTCTTTTAGGAGGTCTGACTGCAACAAATCACCAGTCCTTGTCCAGTAGATCCAGGAATATGAAAAAGCCTATTACATATAATGATAATACATTGTCACATAGCTTGTGCAATTCTGTATTTGCCCTATTACAAAGACAGTGCAGGTGCTAAAGTAATTTCCATTGCATACATACCCATGGGAAAATAATTTCATTGCCATTTTACAGGGATGGTGCAAAGATATTTTCAAACAAAACAAGTTAAAAATTATTTCAGACCCCCAAAAAACATTACAAGACTCATATAATAGAGACACAGAACAGATTAATCTCCAAGAAGACAGATTAGTCTGTATGGAGTCGGATACATTAAATCTGGTAATTGTGTAATGGAAAGTAGAATGATAAAAACAATTATCTTTTCTAGATATCAAACAAAAAAAATGTATACTGACTACTTTAGGATGTTTACCCTCAACTTTTCTTTTAGGTATGATGAACTTTCATTAAAAAAATACTCCTTCTAATTTTCTTCAGAAGTTCACTTTTGAAAAGGAGTAGAGACCTCAGCGGTAGAAACATCAGGGAAGAAGGGAAATCAAACAAAAACCAAGAAAAAAAAATCTGACTTGAGATTCAAGACAAAAAAAAAATTGTTCTGCTCTCCCAGACCCCAAAAATAAGAGGTTGTACCAATATAAAGCATTAAGAGTATCTACTTACTTTCAGCACATTAAGGAAAATAATAAATGGATCTACATTCATGTACATTTGACTCCTAGGATGAATCATAATCTGAACAATGACAGGTTAGTACTGCTGCTTTAAAATATTTGAATTTTATACATCTAATCCATCGACAATATTAGTTAAATAAGACAACCTGAGACGATAATATTAAGTACTCTGCAAGCTGGAACAATGGGATTATTTATTAAGTATACCTAAAATAAAATCACAGGTAGTGAAAAGAGACATTCCAGAAAAAGTCTAGAAACAAACTTAAAAACAAGAACTTAATTAATAAATAGTAACAGAAGTATTTTTCAGATCAGAGTCAACTATCAAACCCTGTGATACAATCCATGATCCAACTCCTAATTTTTTGACAGATTAATATCTTTAGGGACAAAGTGCCATAATTCTATAGTAGGTGAAGCAGCTAATAGAACTATTTTAGATATATCTTATTTCACGCTTTATTTTTATATGGATTTTACCACTTTTTACAACCAGTAAGTATATACTACCTATCACATTTATTTAAAATTTACTAGCTCCTTGACAATAATGCCATTATCCTAAAGCAATTAAGATCTTTGAAAGGAAGCTGACTAAAATCTCAAGAATTAAACAAAAAAAAAGGTCAAATACCCTTTAAGTCCATTTTACAGCTTAAAAACTTGGGCACCAAAAGACTCGCTTGCAGTTACTTTGGAAATCTAGCATGTTAAGGAAGGAATTCATATATCTTCACTACAAAGCCTGTGCCTTCGCCTCAAGTTGACCCCTCTCCCCTTCGGAGGCATTAAACATTTGTCTTAAAGCTCTGTTTTCATATCTGCAATTTGTTCAAATTAAATATTTTAGGTTGAATACTTGTGTTGAAGAGAAAAGGAAACCAACACTCTCAAAATCTTTACGCATGAAGAACTATGAGCGAGATCAAAGGGTTGAATAAAGCAGTGTGACAACACATGCAATCCTCTTCCAAATCTACTAGACAAGCAGCATATCTGACCTTGGAAAAAGCCTGTAGACAAGGATTTGCAGATTGTTTTGTTAAGATATACGGCAAGAATTATAAATGGCTGAATACCTAACGACAGATGCGAATCTTGCATTAAGCCTATTTAGCACTGCTTTTACTACAGCAGCTACGCTGCTTTGCCCAGAAATGTATCAGAGAAATAAGACGTTCACATTTTACAGGCAACAAGCCACAAACACGTATTGTATATCTCAGCCAACTTCTGCTGTACAAATCCCTTCGTGGAAGCCTGCACTCCCCGCGTCCCAAACGCTGGCTTTATTCTCAGAAGATCTGGGGTGACACAGAAATCTACGTGCCCACGCCTAAGCGCTTCTTCACACTTCTCAGGTTGCCTCATTCAGAGAAGACCATCGTTGCTCAAGAGCATGATTATCAACAGGGCAACTTATTTTAGAAATATTTCTTGGACAGTGTGATCAAAAATGCTTCACATTTACTGCGACATCACAGTAGCAGGAGCCAGGTCAGCCTAGCTGAACTCTTTTAGTTATATTCCCTGTGTTTTATAAACAAGATCATCACTCCCATTTTGGGCTTATTGAAAGTTATTGAAACCTAAGCTAACTGAAAGCTCCATAAAGTAGAAGATTGCAGAAGAAAAGGGAATTGCTTCCTCCGATGATACCGCCCTCAGATCCGGTATCACCTCTTGTATCCACCTGTACCATGTTATTTTGGGTAAAAGGTTTCACAAAAGTCTTCGATCCTATTAGAAACCAAATCAAGCACAAATTGCTGCATATCTTTGACAGCCAAATGCATCCTCCACAACACTAGTAAAAACATACTCGGAAAATTAACATCAGGGCTTCGATTTAACCTTCACATTAACGTGCAAATTCAGAACAAATCGGTCACTGTAAGCCATTGGTCAACACCAGGGGATATGAGGATAGCAAGACTACCAAGAAAAAGCAAGTGATGGCACAGACACTGTCATATTGGGCCATACAGTACAGAAAGGGATTGAAATGCCCACCTCCACTGTAATCAGTCTAACTTTTTCAGACACCCTAGAAGGCATAGGGAGGGAGCATACAGCCACACAGCACAACACACATGCACTTGTTGTACAGCACCACAGGATTGTACTAAGTCTACAAACGCTGCTTCGGAGCTACAATAGTCTCGCGTTCAAGACTCCTCTCTTTGCCAAGCCAAACTACTGCAACCGCTATCACAACACTTCGTTGGGGTTATGTCCAAATTACGCATCACTCAGGGTCTGTACTTACTGGTTACTCAGCACAATGATGAAACTTAACTGGTAGAGGACCACGTTTCTTCACAGCAAAGCTCATTTCTGTTAACCAAACCTCTAGTAGCAAGGGAGCAGTATGTTGCTGCCTTTGGAATTGAGTCGCTTCAGTAGGAGGACATGGAGGATGAAGAGAATATTGAAAGCTTTTTTCAACATTAAGTCTTCAAACACATTATAAACCAATTTGTATGGATGCCAGCCACTCCTTTTGGCGGACTGCATGATATCTTGTATTCTGCAGCCAATTTGTTGACTCTAATTAGCAATTTGGGAATAGTGTAAGAAGAAAAGAGAAATAAAAAATGGAGTGCACAGTGCCAGTTACTATAGCGGGACACGCGCTCTTTCATTATGATTTTTTTTAACGTAGCTGAACATGGGCGGCATCCAGCTGTTTCTTCAAAACCAGCCATGGGTGTGAGCAGCTCCATATTATATTTGACTCCAGTTGGGTAAATATTTTGTCTCTCTTCTGTGTAAATATCACTTGTGATTTCCTAGGTGGACTCCAACATGCAGCCTAGCAGATGAAATCAGGTATCAAGGAACACCGTTGGTTTTTTTAAATTTTTCTTACTATCTCTTATACTCTGTGTTTCAACTTGATCGCAACAACCTGGGCCTCTCAGAATTATCCAGTCCCAAAAACCACTGAGAGAACACTGTCATGCATAAGCCAGCTATTGAATGCGGCTTAAAACACAGATCAAATCCAAGTCCAGCGAGTTTCAGGATATTTGGGTTGCTCCTCTAAAACCCCTCATATTCTAGGATTTTCGCCTTTTTTTTTTTCTAGTAACAAATGAAACAAACTGGTGGTGTCAACACACTAAGTAACCATAAAAGATACTTACACGGCCACTGTATTCTCTCACACGAAGCACCACATTTACGTTACTCCATTCTCTGACACGAACCACAAAAGCATTTACATAAAATACCCCTAGGATCCCAAGGATTTTGACGGATTAATTTTTTGAGGTAAGATTTTAAGGTACTAAAAGGCAAAACAGAAAAGACTGTGACGATTAAGCATGGAAAAGACAAGAAGCGCGTCTATTTTCTTCCCTCATATCAAAGCCTATTTCAGAGATCTTTAGACACAAATCCCAGCAGTAGATGCAATTTTTTCTGGGGTTTGCTATACGCTATCCATAAGCCTTTCCTTCACAAATAGATCTTTTGGGCCCATATACCCAGTTTCTCCTACTTGGAGAAATTAATTTTTCTCAAAGCCAGAAAACGCATAGTTCATCACCTCTGTTCAGCCGTATAGCTGGATGCAGGGACTCGCACTGCCTGCAAATGGCCTGTTTTGGCTGAAAGGGAAGAAACAGCCAAAGTCATCTAAGGTCCTCAGCTGGCCTTTACTTCAGTGAAATGAACTTTCAGCTTGCGGCTATGATACTCCCTCTTAAGGCTTTCCTCAAGCCCTGCCTGCCTGGGCTCAGGCAGCATTCCACTGCAGGCGTAGCAGCCCACTCTGTGATCTCTCATGGCTCCATGGATGCTCCTGCCTCTCTGAGTCTTCAGGTGCGAGACCTGGGTACCGCTTCCCTTTGTGAGCTATGGCTACAGATTCATGGTTATCAAGGAAAAGCAGCCTCCCCTCTCCTGAATGTAACACAGGTAGCACGAGCCTCATGCGAGATAGTCTTTAGCCTTCTTACAGATGTTTTTTGAATGGCATTTTGCAACCTTTGTTCCCTTTACGGATGGTGGGGGCATAGGGTGGCAACTGCAGAAGTATGAATCAATGCACCTAAAAGATATGGATAAAGCATTTCGGTATGAACATCCATCCCAAAGGAGTTTCTGATCAACTTCACCATTGTCAGTACTTACATCTGCACCTTCCCCAACGTCCGTCAACCCTTCCTCCTTGCTGTCTTCACTGTCTAATGCCACACTACTCTGACATATGCAAAAATATAAATAGAACAACTCTGCCTGCTTCCACCACTGCCTTTACTACTTTTCTCAAAACTCACGGTTTTTGTTTTTGGTAAAGACAGCTGCTATGACAGCTTTTGTTGCTGGCTGAGTACTGAGCACTTCAGTGGCACAGGTGGCTACGAGACACCCATCCCTGCTGGAGCACTGTTTCTTCTCAACAAAAGCAAGTATATCTTAAATAGCTGCCTTTAACAGAAAAGGAGAGAGAGTGAGCTGAAAACTTGCAACGGCTTTGGTGAGAACCGCCATGAAAATGTCACAAACAGCCGCGAGAGTGTGTACACGGTGCTGATGAGCGTGTTTAAAATCACAGAGAATGCACAAGTAATAAGAAGTTTAATTATACTCTTTATAGTAACTGTTCAAATCTGCATTTTGAAAATATTATACTTTCCTAATGAGAGACAACATTTGATTTTCAAACCCTGACTCAGGGCAGTTAGGCATGAATATTTGGCTGCTAAGTCATTTGTACCTTTCAGGAAGAAAGCGTTCCCAAGGGGCATGATATTTACATAGAAACATTCAAATCTACATGATGACAGTAGGATTAGACACAGAACTCTCAAAAGTCTTGAGCAATTAAAGAGGCTATGCAATTACTGCGTGCAGAGTTTCTCTCTTTTCTCCTAACTTTTCCCTTCACCTTCTCTCATAATTGTGGTAGGGCAATAGCTTCAACGGGACGCAGTAGCACATCAGCCAGGCACAGGCTAGTGCATCCACTGGCCACGGCAGCTGCACCTCTTGGGCCAGCTCACAGATTTCTGGCATGCTCAGCAGGTGATTGGCAGTGACTGCCTGGCATACAGCAACTAGGCAGTGATCAGACGGTTGGTCTAAAGAGGCAGGCTGTCCATTTTGGCCATCAAGTCTAGACTTGAGTGCAATATGCTCAAGAGCTCTTGCTGAGCCTGCCAGTCAAACAGGTTATGAACACAGTAAGGGCTGTGGTCTTGTGGTGGGTACAAGACAGGGGGCCCAAGGCAGTCCTGGAGGTATAAACATAGGGAAGAGTGATAGATACAGCCCAAACTGGCTTGCTTTTGCTTGTTGTGCACCTCTGCTCTAAAAGATTTAGAGCAAACCAAGTTGTACGTTTTTATTATTTGTCAGTGTCACCACAATCTCCTGCGATGTATCAGATGTATCTACTGGAAAAGATGGGACTATAACAAAAATCCCTTCCCCTTGGAAGAAAACACAGCTAGTGTCACTAGCAATTGCCTATGTCTTGGGAAATTTGGAGTGTCCCTATATGCCTGTTCTAAAAGCTCTGGCACTACGTAAAAACCTTAGCTTTGTTTGGCAGATAACAAAGAAAATGGGTTCACTGTGCAAACAAGGAACACGATCTAAAAGTCAAGGGGTGAAGAAGCCCATTCTGAGAGATCTACATTATTTTCTGCACATCTTGGGATTTCCTTAAAGGCCTGACTCATGTCGATGCTTCCACCTGGACCTAGTTCCAGTCCCGACAGCAAGACACTCTTACTGACGGGTAGGTATTGCGGCAAAAGCGTAATCCAGCTTCCGGGAACAGTGTTAGACGGGTGAGAAAAGAGGTTCGGGTTCATCTGTGCTCCACTTCTTCCTCCATTCCCTCATCACCCTTGTTCTAACTCTTTCGCAGCCCAGCTCGGAAAGGGGTGTCCAAAAATCTCAAATCCTCCCTCAAAATAAAATCCCTGTCTGAAGTCTTACTTCTGTGCATTACACCCACTACGCCAAATTCACATCAACACTTTAGCCCACCAACACCCCAAGCCTAGCAAACCTTAGTATAATTAAATGCCGCCTCCCACCTTGGCTTCAACAGCTGATTCTTCTGTGTCTGCCTGGCTCTCGCTTTGCTTTTACCAACACTCTCCTTACCTATCAAATGCTAAAGCAATTTAAAAATGCAAAGACTACCTGATTTCAAAAAGTTTCCTTTACTTTAGGACCCACTTCAATTTTTCCACCCAAGACTTAAGATCTTAAACAATAGTCAGCAGCTTGTTGTTGACACTTGGTATGCTGGTGTGAGGGTTAACCGAGGGTGGTGGCCAAGGAAACCAGCCGCCCACTGCCCACATCAGACTGCCTAAGGCGCCTGCTGGAACAGAATGCCCTCCACTGTCAGCGTGTTGGTAGGGATCTTGAGAAAAGCAGGGGGGGGGGGGTGGTAAATCTAGTGCAGGTAGCAAAGAACAAAACAGATTTTATGTAAGCGTAGTCCAACAGTACGCTAAGTTAAAATGGTCAGGAAAGCTGAAAGGGTAAAAGCCACCAAACCCTTTTTCCTCATTGTTTTGAGAGAAAGCTGGATTGATTGCACTTGGTACAGCACGGAATCTGCCAGCTATAACATGTTCGAAATATTACACGACCTGCAGATTTATGTGGATTAAGGTATTTCAGAAAGTTACGTAGAATTAGCATCTTTGAGAAGCTCTTTACATAGACATACCCTATGAATACTTGCAGGAAGAGAACTACCATGAACAATGTGCATACCTATTTAGTGAAACAAGAGGCCAGAGAGGAGTATCACAGAAATCTAGGTTAATGATTGCCTCAATTCCTTAAATGCCGTTTCCATGCTTTACGTCAAAGTTCAGCCAGGCAGTTCAGAACAGCATCAGGACCATTACTATTTCATGATATTTGATAGGAAGTGTTTTGTAGGAGCAGCTTCTGAAATTAATTTCTACATTCTCAGCTGACTCACTTGTGTCATGTGTCATGTGCCTGCAGTTTCCATAATCATTAATAGATAAACCAAAGGTACAGTGCCTGGAGTTTAAGATATAAGCTGGGATTCTTGCAGGTCCAAGGAAGTTTAATGAGTCTTAAATATTTTTATATGCATTTTTCACAGCATGTAAAACTAGAAACATTCTTTCTTACAGAGGGCCCTCTGCCCCAGGCACCAAAAGACTGCAAATACCTGTACCAGATAATATTAAAGGGATTTATCCTTAACATGTACCTTAGGATTAAGAAACGGGACCACAATATTGCACACACCCACATCTTGTGTATTTTACTTAGGCATAGAATGCTTTTTCAGACTAATTTGGTATCAGATACATGGAAAAATGAAGGATTTCGCAAAATTTCGTGAGAGAAGTATAACAGACAACTTAATGCTAACTAATCTTTCCTACTCCTCTTACTACATTTTCATTGACATCAGAATATAAGTTTGCCAGTTTACAAAAGTTCTATATAGGCAAAAATAAAATATTGGATTTGAAGTAGGATGACTGCACTACTGAAGGAAATTTTCTACGTATTTGTTCTGAAGATGCTCCTTACAACACGTATAAATTTCTGCCGTATAAGAGACAAGAGGCCTTTGGAAAAGAACGTACAAGATTTATGTAGAAGAAAAACTATGTCTTTAAAGTGTTTTGATTAAAAATTATTTTTTATGTCAAATTGCTTTTTGCACTGCTAATTTATTTGTGACTTGATATTCACAAAGCTTGGCTAGTTGAAGTTGATGGGTCAGTCTTCTTTTTGGATGTAGCTGGTTTCCTTAGAATTTCTGCTCAAAATGAGCAGGTACTTTTCTTCATTTGAATCCATAGAATGTCAGGATGGAGAAATGCTCCAACAAAACCGTTACATATATGTTTATCCTCTTTATTCTGCATTAATATATTTGTAAGCACCGACACTATTTCAAGTTTATTTTGGTGTTATTATGATCAGAACTGAATTCCTAGAACTGCAAGATATTCCCCTGCCTCAGCAGCTGTGAGAAGACACTGTTGTAGGTGGAAAATTCACTTGGACTTTTATTGGAGTCTTTGATGAGTAATAACGCACAAAAAGCTGTTGCGTAGGAAGAGAAAAGTGGCCACCAAATCACAAATTCCAAAGGCTGCCAGTAATGCAAGTCCCAGAGACGGACTTTCTCCAGAAAACATGTTGAAAACTCTGTTGGGTGGCAGCAAATATTCAGAAAGGCACTTAGACCAGCAGTGGAAGTACATGACTATTATTACTCTTTGTAGTAATATCAGTAACCCAGAAATAAGGCTGATGGCTATCCTTAGCTTTCAGTACAAAATCTAATGAATTCTTTATCATTTAGCACGGCACTTTTGTTTTACTGTGAGAAACATCCATTTACAAAGTCTTCACTAACAGTAACACTAATTTTCAACTTAGGAACAAGACAGGCAACATGAACATTGGAGCATTTTAAGATGACTTTTCTGTTTCAAATTAAGTTGCCTTTGTACCACAGCGGTGATGCTTGTTCTCCCTTGGTCTCAGGCGCACCACTTCTCCTCCCTTTTAGCCCCAGGCTTGCCTATTCTTCTCTTTTGCTCCTGCTTTCTTTTACAAGCACTAGACCTGAATTCTCCTGAGGATGTTGTTCACCACAGTTACTGGCCAGTCCAATACAGATAGGGTCGCTGCCTGTGTACCTGGGCACCTCGGTGCTAGAAGCAAACTAGCCCAAGTCCGGTAGAAGCAGTGGCATCTCTGACTTCAGGAAAACTCACCAACTAGACACAGCTGATGCACAGCTCCTGAAAGCCTGGGATCACTGACCATCAGGCACCCTCAGTGCCACCGATGGACCAGTTGGCCTGAACTAGGGCAAGATGCCAGCAGGTCTGCAAATTCCACCAGGAAATAACAGAAGTGCTCTAGCCCTTAACGAATACTCTGCAGATCTGGAGTACCATGGGGAGACAACACAACAAGTTCTCCCTTTTGATTTTGCTCATGGTGTCCATCAAGAGGGCATAACTTAAGCTTGAGCGTGTTATTTCAGACACAAAGGCTGGTGGCTCAGCTTGTCCAGCAAGCTTTCAGCTATAGTACTTAAACACTGGTATTGTTGTTTGTGAAGGACTGTTCCTACAGAAAAAAAAAAAGGAATAATGCATTCACACACAGCATAGAAGTATATTTTGCACTACAGGATATCAGGCAGAAGCTGAATCCCCCAGGAGCCGGAGTTCCCACAAAGTCATGAGAGAGGAGAGATTCTGGGCTACAAATGCCACGATACTGAGCACTCTGCAGTACAGCACAGGTACACTCCCTGTCTAATTTCTAGGTAAACTAGCAGATAAATCAATTGCATGGGTATTTTAGCTTCCAAGACATACATAGTGCTTTCAGCAGCATCAACACAACCAGTCCCAAATGGCCAGTGTCGTCCAGGACTCACGCTTAAATCCTACAGAAATACTTAAAAGACAGAGGTGTTGAAAAGTACCAAATATTTGGGTTCATATTCACCAACGTCCTCAAAAAATATGCACAAACAGTTGGGGGAACTGGGCCCCAACTCTTCTGTAACTCTATTGACCAATACTCAGAGTGGAAAAGGGTTTTCTATGAGCACAGGTGGGAAACCTGCATGGCAGGACTAATCTCGTCTTAGTTTCTTGACTTGTGCAGCGACGTGCACTAGTACATTCATTGCAACACTGCTGATGTAATAGATTTCTAAGTGTGTGGGCATGAAGTGGAAAGGGGTATGGAGACATTGCCCACATCCACACATCTGTGCCAAACAGGACAACGCATCGCCAACCGCAGCGGCACCACAGGTCACTTAGGGAGAAGGAAATCCATGTTCCTTCCATCTATTACCCCCTCCTGCCTCTATTACCCAGTCATCTCGCATCTGCCAAAAGAAGTGTCCCAGCAGGTGCTAACAGAGGCAAGAAGCAGAGAAGCTTGCACTCGCGTGTGACCCTCTGTCTTGGAAACGTCGTGTTGCCTCTGTGGGAGCCTGGCCAAGTCATTCACCGGCTCTGTGGTACTGCTGGCGTTAACAGCAAAATCCTCTAAAAGTGAGTCAGACAGAATCTTTATCAAATGACTCAGAATAACAAGTGAATAAGAGGGATTATGAAAGTACAGACACTGTTGTGTGAGGCCATTCATACCACTTGTGTTCCCCAGTGACGCAAGAAGCAAATGAACTGAGGACTATTGACAATGTATGATTCCTATCTCGCCGCCTGCAATACAATTTAGAGGATGCTTCCAGAGATAGGCTGAGCCAGAGATAAAAAGTGACATGAGACAGCTAGGAAAGAAAGGGAAACAGACTAAGTTGATTTTTTTTTTTTTTTGCACTTTTTCCCCCCCCAGAGAAATGGAAACAAACTGACTGCTAAAGGCTTATCAAATGGCGCTCATTCTTCTAGTGGTACTGCTTATTCCCCTGGAGAAACAGAGAAGTTTTCTGCATGACTCAGGCTGTCTGGTAGGATAGCTCCTCAAAGCCACACACGCATCACCTGACACTACGGAGCATCTTTCTCCACTGTCCAGATACGGGCTGGCATGAACGTCAACTGAAAGCCAGGCCTCTACTTTGCACAGACTCCAAGGCAACTACACAAACCTAAATCACTATTATTCCTCCTAATACTACAGCAGCTAAATAGAATAGAGTCCTAGGCTCTGGCACCAGGATTTAGGGGCTGTCTGACATCCCAGAACACCACCCAGTCTCTGTGCCAGAAGAACACTAACATTGACGATGGTTAAGGCTTTTGCAGCAGTTTTGTGATCTGCAGATCTGGAAGCATGCTGCGCAAGTATCCAAATTTTACCTCCATTTTATGGAATGTGATAAAATAGTGTTAAGCAGTGAGACAAACGTTTCAGCAGTAGCTAAAATCTCTTGCGCATGGGGCACACATGTGAAACGGTCACTCACCGGTCATATCAAAGGAGTAGTCATCACAAACCCTCAGGATTTCAATACACATCAGCTGTCAGTCTACTTGCTTTGCATTTCTCATGTCTGACAAAACGAAGTTCCTTCAAATTCAAAATCATTTATAGTCAAGTGATAAACACACCGAGTGACAGGAGATAGGGAAAGAATGATAAATAGTTCAGATTAAAAGACGACCCAGGCAAGCAGAGGGGCAATGTGACGATCTTCCAACACAGAAGAGAACAAGCAGCAGCATCATGCATCACCGGCATACATAAAATCTGTGTCACCTACTTTGCCTCTGGACAGAAACCTTTAAGGAATGGATGCTGCTACTTTCACAGACCTCGATTCTCCATCAGAAGTCAGGAAGGAAGGGAGGGTTTTAAGTGCACATATTTTCCAGTTTACTTTGCACAAACTCCTCTGTGGGACAACCCTAGGAAGAACTTTGCTTTGACTGCAAGAATTCCAATGAGCTACGTGTTACACTGGTAAAATACTGGTAGATTTAGTATTTTATAGTATGAGACAATACTAAATGAATGCCTTAACCTTTCCTCAAAATGGTAACTTTTTTAAATAAAGTTCACGAGCACTTTTAGCCATTAGAGATCGTTTTGTTTATTGCTAAAAGCCTACTTAATTAATTCCAGTTTGTCTAGCTAAACACCTCCTGTAACTTAGGCATTTTAATCGTACTCCAGGTAACAGAAAGGAAACCTAAGATCCCATAGATTATTTACCAAAATTTTGTTCTCACCTGGCTTCATACATTTTGATAGAGATCTTTTTTCATAAAATGTCCGTGATTAATTTGTGATATGTTTGCTTTACACTCATGAAATAAGTTTTCTAAGCCACTCTTCCCCAAACGTGAAGCTACTTTTCTTTTCCTTAAGAAATGATGACAGCTGAAGTAGGGCAAAGGTTATAGCATCAGCTTGAATGATACTGAAAAGGCAACACGTATGCCAAGCTCACTAGAAGCGTTATTGTAAGCAAGTTAAAAATAACTGTTTCTCTGGCCTAATGGCAGAATCACATTTGCTTATAAACTGTGTCCATCCCTGACACGACATTAAAAACAGCAACACTCCTCCCTCCCAAAAAACACCCACGGGCTTACAGACTTACTCAGCAGATGGAGTTTCTAGACCCTGCCCCCTCTTTTAACTGGGGCTAATTAAAATGAAAACAACACTTCTTTCTTCTTACATTAATTACATAAAAGGTTACGAAATACCGTGATATAGATGCCGCACAAATATCTGAAACAGAATCTGTATTCTTTTCCACTTCTCCTTAAATCTTCTTATTGTGATTTGCTTTTGTAGCTAATACGATTATCAGCACAAAAATCTCAACCTCAGCTTTCTCCCTAAAACCATTTGTTTGCTACAAGAATTTGCCTCAGCTCTGTCTTACTACTCCTATAATGCTTCCAGTCTGGTTGAGTTATTGAGCTACCGTAACTCTGAGGATCAATGTCAAGGTTTAAGGCTGGGCTCACTATTAAACGGATGACAGATGCTTTCTTTTAACCCTTTCCTTCCCCAGAAGGGGAAGGGAAAGAGAAAAGGGGGAGAGGCTTAGGAGTTAGAAAAATCAAAACAGTTTTAATGAAACAATAATAAAAAGGTATAATAATAACAGAAAAAAAAAGAAATATACACAAAACCAGTATCGCGCTCCCCTGATGACAATCATGTCACCCTAGATGCTGGCAGGCCCTGAGAAAGTCCCAGCCTGGACTCAGCAGCAGATGGGAACTGGATTCAGGAACGCACGGATTTGGATCGAAGGAGAACGGACAGAGTCCTCCTCAGACGCCGGCCATAGAAGAAGAGAGCTTGACTCTCATGATCCCTCAGCTTTATACCAAGCATGATGCGTATGGGATGGAATACTGCGTTTGGTCAGGTTTGGGTCACCTGTCCAGCCCGCTCCTCCCCGCAGGAGGGTCTCAGGTGTCCCCCTTTCTCTGCTCTTTCATTTCTGGTGCATAAGAAACTCAGCAGAAGCAAGCATCGACCTTGGTCCCCGTAGGAAGAAGTACAAGCAAGAGCTTTTCTGTGTACCGCTCCCTCTGACGTTCCAGCACTAACTATAAGCACCGAGCCTTATCACTGCTAGAAGCAGACACTGTCTGGGAAAAAACATGCAGTCAATTTCAGTGAGTGCAGCTTCTCAGAAGAGACTTACCTGAGAAGTAAAATTACTAACAGAAAATTACTTCTGTCCTGGCTCATACCAGGATAGTAAAGCAGGATCATTAGCTCTGCCATTTCTGAAGAATGCTAAATCTTGGAAACAGGGCAGGAAAACCAGTTCCCATGCACGTTTTAAAGTCAATCAACACGTTACAGTTTTCCCACACTGGGTCTGTTCAGGAGTCACAAACGAGTCTCCTGAACTCACAAGTGCTATATAGCAGGTCAGGATTTCTTCTGAATTACCCAAACACCTTATAACAGTATCGCAAAACACTGCAAGGATCTGCTCAAGAGCACTTCAAAACTTTGCGCAACTTGAGAGCATTTGAAGCAAGGTTCCTTGCTTCAGGATAGAAAAGCGGAGGACTAGCTTTAAGCTCCGTTGGCTTCACGTCGCATTTCCTTTACTACTCATGTTTAATTGCATCTGTGTCTCTAGAAAGATTTATTCTCAGGCATCTTTAAAGGGCATTAACCTATGCTTCCAGAAAGCAAAACTGCTTATAAGTAGTTGCACAGAAAAAAAAAAAAAACTTTTGTCAGTTAAGCAACTCTTCCTTCTCTGAATTACACTGTAGAGTTCACTGGCGTCTGCAAGCATCCAGCAAAATTTGAAGCTGTTGCTAAAGCAATTTTTGCAATCACTTCCTCTAGCAAAATGTTACAAAAACCCCACCGAAACACCTAAGCCTCAACTTTCTCCTGAGCTATCACCAAGGAAAAGTACTGAAATCACACCAGGCTGACACAACACTAGAGAAAATCACAGAAGAATACCGACACATGTAATAGACTATTTCCCTTATCAACACTGGGATATTGGTTCTTCTCAAACTCCAGAAAAAAGACAGTGAATGCACAAGCCACATCCCAGAGCCTTTCAGAGTAATGCACCGGATCACACTCACTCATCTATGTCAGTATGACGAGCTCATACTCCGAGCTGAAATGTCTACAGGCGTTAATAATTAGAAAATCTATAGAAAAGTATACATTGACATAGGAAACGTAGAAACAACCTTTAAATAAGCTTTCATTTGGATGATTTCTACTTTTTATTTGAAGTTATTACGTTATTTCATTCCCAGTCTTCTGAAATGGTCATTTTCTTTTTCAATTGAAAATTGATTTTTTTAGATACTACTTTTCAAAATGAAAAAAAAAATTCAGATATTAAAAAAGAATAATTTGTCATTATTGTCAAGTGCTTTGGAGTTTCTGTTTGTTCAGTTTTTTCTTAGTGAACCTTTCCTCTTCTACCGTTTCTTCTGATGCCCTATTTTTACCATGCTACTCCTATGCTGTTAGAAAAGTGAGGAAGATTTAAAATAAAATTGTTCACGAACGGCAAATGCATTTCCAAATCTTCTGGTGTTCTGAAGGTTCTCTGTTGTCCAGTTTTCTGCGCTTAGGTTTTTACTTTAAAAGCACAACCATGATTTCTTCTTCATAAAAGGTATGTACCGTTCAGTCATTTTCACAAATGTGTTTTAGGGGTAGGTGAAGTAACACTGTAATTTCCTACTATAGGCTCTCAGGTTTCTTTTAACTTTGCAGTTGAAGATCTGCATTTAACCTTTCCAAAATTTTTTCTCTCATTTTTTTTTAAACCTTTGAGCAGAAAGTAAGTAAACTATAAGCCATGATCAAATAGCATCAGAACAAATTCCTTGTGTTTTTTCAGGGAAACAAAGGCCTTTCCGGTAGTCACTGACTGTTCAGAGACTTGTAGCATTCGGCTGTCAGACACACTTCCCATCATTTGCTCCAGACTGGCTTCCTAGGAGAGCAATGGATGGCAGTTGCTGTAGCCTTCCCTTTGAAATTCAAACCCTACTTGTAAGCCCCGACTAGTTCAGACTTAGTATTTTTAATCTCTTTTCAGGAACCAGCAGAATCGCACACCTTCTTCTAGTCTGGTGAGCTTGCACGGCCCTGTACAGAAGCTAAAAATACAACTTCAGGAGGAAACAAATGCAGCTGTTTCACACAGTCAATTGTCTTTGTAGCGCATTTTGCTTTCATTAAGAGATCAGATCATTTTTCAAATATCCCTGCACGAACATCACTAGGATCACTTTGACTAAATGACCTCAGTAGGAACTAGATGGGACCCTAACGATGGACAGCAGCAGCAACTCGTGGTTTAACCATTCAGGAGGCGATCGGAGACTTTCCATCATCTGCAGGGTAACCCAGTGACAGTCAGCACTGAGAAACACGAGTTTCTTGTCCTATCATATACAATGTCATATCTGAGCAGCTCCATTCAAGTGTCGGCCAGAGCAGACCGTATTCTTCAGGGTGACTGATCAGAAATGAACAAATGGGGCAGTGCGATGGGAGCTGAGCTCTATGACTGTGAAGGGAAAGATGACACACTGAAAGAAATAATGTTGAATTGCTCATACAGATCACTGAGTTCCAAATGAAATGTGTCCGAATTACAAAAAAAAAAAAAAACCCAACCCAACCAACCAAAGACAACCCCCCAAAAAGCATCACATTCAATACTCTACGGAAAAACTCTGGTCATTAGATCATAGAGTTATAAAAAAAGTTAAAGACAACAAATGGAAATATAAATTAGTACTGTGTATGCCTTCATTTAAAACACATTGCTCTGTTTTCATAGTTCCGGAGAACGAAATGAGAGTAGATATCTAGATATGTTTATGTGAATGTAAATAAATGAATACGTGCATATACATGTGCGCAAATAATACCTTCATACATACAGTTGATATAGATCTGAAACATATTTAGAAACTGAAGAGATCCTATCTGGGTGTCTAAAGCAATCCCAGCCGCAACAGGACTATAGAAACAGACAACGAGAAGCAGACCAGCTCTTACCTTGCACTGTGGGATAATAAGAACTACTAAAAAGGAGAGTTACACATGGTACAGAGACAGTAGAATGAGAAAAGTATCCTCTGAAAAAGCTAGAGATAATTCCACTGAGATTATCTGTGAAAGAGAACGGTAAAAAACCCATGTGTCAGACTGAAGGTTTTTGATGAAAAACACATTTAGCATGTGGAAGGATTTTTTTTGCCACAAAGCATGCTCTGCAGCTAGAAGTTCATAAAAAGAGCTGCACAGACAGTAAGAAGAACCATGCTTGCATGAGACACTTGGGACTTCAACAAGCCCATAGTCTAGAAACTNGAACGGTAAAAAACCCATGTGTCAGACTGAAGGTTTTTGATGAAAAACACATTTAGCATGTGGAAGGATTTTTTTTGCCACAAAGCACGCTCTGCAGCTAGAAGTTCATAAAAAGAGCTCCACAGACAGTAAGAAGAACCATGCTTGCATGAGATACTTGGGACTTCAACAAGCCCACAGTCTAGAAACGGCTGTGTTTCACAACCTGAAGACCATTAACTGGCAATAGTGCCATTGGCTGAGTTTGTTGATGCAAGGGTGCCTGGTCCTGGTGTCCTGGAGAGAAGAGGACCCCGCGAAGCCCGGCCAGGCCAGGGCAGCCCCACGGAGGGGCACAGCCAGGGCAGTGGCAGTGAGCTCCCCAGGGCGGCGCCGAACGCCAGCGAGGAAGGTGTGAGATGCCGCGTCAAAAGGCAACAGCCACTTGTGAAGATGTGGCCTGTTGCCTTTTACATCTCAAGAGTAGCAAGGAAATGGGAGATTTTTAGATTAGGCTAAAAAGCATAAAAAAGCTGATCCACTGCAGAGGTTGGTTTGTTCCCAATACCGTGCGCCAGGCACGAGGGCAGGGTAGAACTTGAGCGCCACAGCTGAGAGGCCCCTGCAGGATTTAGTCTGCTTTAAAAATGAAAAAAAAAAAAAAAAACAAACTCCAAACTATTTTCAATTTTTTTTTTGGTAGTTTTTTTAAGAGTTGGCACATTGACCAAATCTGAGCACAGTAGCAATTTCAGCTATCCATGTCTCAAGGGGAAACTTTTCATTTAGTTAAGCTGTAGACAATTAACAAATGACAGACTTCAAAGTTGTTTACTCTTTTCTGAGAGAATAACAATTTATCATGAAAGCATTTAATATTTTGTAGGCCAAAGTGGAGGTTGGAGAATTCAATAATTGTAATTAGACATATGCAGCTGCTTTCACTAAAAGGACAAATCTAATGAAATGCAGTTGAATTTTTTTTTTATTCTCGTCGAAACGATTCATACAGATTTAAAGGCAAAATTTCTGTGATGATAAACTGGGAGTTGGACGAAGGCGCAGGAAAACATAGGCTGCATTTGAAGTAGGATGAAGCAGTAATATTTGACACTTTGGATATTACCAACCAGAACCTCTGCAGGAATAAGTCAGGGTCAATTTAATGAGTTTAATGAAGCCTATGTCAGCAAAGGAGCATGAATAACATGCAGGCAGCATCCGGCATGAAAAGGCAGCATTATCTCTAATTCTGAACAATTATTTCTTCCAGGGAACCCTAACTTACATTGAAATGGTGGGGGATACTATTATCCACTTTTACAAAAGGAAAAACCAGGACACAGTGGGCTAAAGTGGCTGCAAGCAAGATTTTACAGGGTTCTTTAATTAACAAACTAACCCCAAATATCCATCCATCTTTATAATAGGAAAAAGAATTTTCCCTTGAACAGAACCACTACTGCTTAACACGTTTCATGGTCAGAGGGTATTGGAAAAATTCAAGACTGATGATAATTACTGCCATATTTTGCCCAGATTTTTTTTACTCTGCCTTGGTGACTGAATCAATTTTACATTTTTGTTGTAAGGTATCCTTGTTTTTCTTAATACTTGGACATTGAGGATGTGCAATTATATAGCACTTGTTTCCTGCTTGGCAGCCTTGTGTAGCAACAAAGGCTAGTGAGCTATGTTCACGATAAAAATCATTAATTCTTACAGAATTCATTTTTTCAGTGTCCACAGGAAATTAGCAGCTCACTGTTATTTCCTGCTCACCCCAAAACTGCTTGGAAAAAACGAACCAACAAAATCAAAATCCCTCCATTTACCAAAGGAAAGCTCTTTAGAGGGATTGGAGTGACTAGAAACATAGTGCCTAAAAATATTCAGCCTAGTTATTCTGCCAAAGTGAAGGAAATGTCAGCAGGGTCACGAGACTGCAAAACGAAAATCCATTTTCATGTAACTCTCTTATGTATTTTTACCTTTTCATCTACCTAGCCACATGTTGCAGCTGGAATACAGCCCTCAACAGGCACTTCATGCCGCAAATGTTAACCACTTGCACTTCGGAATGTGGTGGAGTTTTGCCATGGACCGTTAACAGTGCAAAATGAAGCCATTAATAGGAATGTCAGATACAATGGCACATTTCTGGCTGACATCAACCTCAGCCTAACTAGTAAAATGACAGAAATATTTTTGACTGTTAGTTTATGATTAACTCTTCTTACATTGTGAAACAGGCTACTGCAATACATCAAGGCACTATCAAAACGGGCTTGTGGCTAATCAGTAAGTTATATCTCACCTAAGCTCCATGCAGGAGGGACCTTTGTGTTCTGTATCATTCATAAACTTAACTGGAGCAATGCAACAGAGCTAATTGTATTCTTGGCACCGTTCTTCAGTGAGTGCTGGGTAAGTGCTTATTCTCCATTTCTTCAAATTTCTTATCCAGCTCTTATAAATGAAATTAATTAACAGGTTTTCATCTTGTCAACTATTGGAAAATGGCTATAATGCGTAAGATTTCATATCTAGCCAGCTGGATGAGTTGTTCTCCTACATTTTGCACCATCAGAATGACAGCTATTCTATGTCTTTTTCTCATTCATATACATATATATGTGTGTGTATATATAGAAAGGTAAAAGTAAGCATGAATGGTATTCAGCTATATGAACACACACAAAATAGTCTGCTCTTTGTATGACTGGACAATGAGCATCTTCTAATATGTATAAAAAAATCATTCCTGTATTTTTTCACTTGTTTGTATATAGCAAAAAGACTGTTTCATCAGTTGGAGACATACTGGAGAACCCCACTGAAAGTAGAACAGAAAATGCACTTCAAAGTTTGCCATCATATAAACATTTCGTCCTTTATAAGAATCTACCGGTTTACAAAAGCATACACTGGGATATGGCCTTCTACAATTTTACCTATCGAGGCTTTTGTTTGTTCGGTGCTTTCCTGAATGGGAGAGCGTAAAAAAAACCCCAAAATATTTCTGGTATTTCTTTCCAGATAACAGCAATGTGTTCAAACGTCACTTTCAATTCAATATCTTTAAAAAAGCACCTCTGTCATTTGCTGTTTTACCAGTATTCAAAGATTATTTGTATCAGTAACTGCCTCTGAAATATAATTCCAAGATGGGGTAACTTTGTGTCAATTTTAAGATTCCCAAGCACATATTCTTTCTTTAGATTAAAATTATTTTTTCCTAAATTAATGCATAAACCACAACCCCCTCTTTAGTTTTTTGTAATTCCCTGACAATATTACGACGATCACTGGATAATAAAGATTGCTCCTGGGAAACTAATCATAATGAGTAACTTTTGAGAGTTTGTAATTGAGTTTGAGAGTCTGTAATTACAGACTTCACCTTCCTCCTGTTGAAGGCAGAGCAGGAGCAGGGCCAGCAGTCCAGATTCCCCTCCACAGGGAAATGTCATCACTTGGAACTGCAGGCCCTGTAGCCTTTCCCTCTCCTCACTGGGCTTCTTCAGAAATTATACCCAGAAGCTCGCCAAGATCCTTACGGCTCCCCAAGAGCCACAAGGCTCAGCAAGAAAAGCTGTATACAGGAAACAGAGGCCAGGTTGAGCCACCCCTGCCTCAGAAGATGGTGGGGAACCGCACGGCAACAGAGGCCACAGGGCTGTTACGCTTTGCATGCAACTGAATGCGAAGGACAGGCTCCCAAAAGTCACTGAATGGTCACACAGACACTGAGAGTGGAAGAAGGGAGCGTGGGGAGAGGAGTGCTCAGCGCACGGCAGGGCTGAGCCCCAAAGACACCTGCCCATGCCCTGCACCCCAGGGAACTTGCGAGGCATTTCCAGCGTAAATCTGTGCTCGTAATTTACCAGCAACTGAATCTGGCCCCTTCATTTTCCATACTACGGTGCTTTCTCTTTGCCTCCTCTCCATAGCACTGCGCATCCCCTTTTGTTCCTTATGGCACCTAACGTTCCCCTGACAACTCATACATTCAGCAAGCACGTCAAATCATGCAATTACAACATCTGAAATCTGGTGCACGTGTTGCCCTGAACACGCAGTTACTCGTTAAAGTGCAACAAAGGCAACATTTTTAGTTGTACCTGCTGCTACACCCTTATATTTAGTTTCTCGTTTGAGAGAGAGATTTTCAATACCCAACCATGTACGGTCTGAGCCATGAGAGTCAGAGACAGGGATTACAGGGATTACAGGTCAGAACTGTTTTCCCAAACTGGGTATCAAGGGAGGAAACTCCACAGAATTTTTTTTTAATTATAAAAAGTGGGATCCCAGGGATAGGGTCTCTTTAATACCAAGAGATCTTTGCAGCTACTTTTTCTACTGACAGCTAGAGCTACACTGTCTGTTGTCTCCGGATTTACAAATAACTACCAGTTATTCACAGAGCCCTATTTTCTATGAACAGTATATAGAGAAACTGATGCACACAGGCAGTAGATCATCTCCACAGCACAGACTGCAGAGATGGGAACAACTTAACAGCAACAATGAGCTAAAGGTACAGTCTCTAACGGCATGCCCTGTACCACTTGTAATTGATTATACTTGCGAGAGAGATATTACATCCTTTACAGTTGTGTTTATAGAAGAGCAGGAATATGTTTCACAGTGACCTGAAACAGTTGGTTACTTGAGTACGCCTAACTTCGTTTTCTGCTGTCCATCCTACAACAAAAATAAATGTCCAAGATTTTGAAGCAGCTGCAGCTGGCAAGACAGAACACAGAAGAGAGAATTATCTTCCCATTACCTATGCTTAAGTATACGCAGTGTAATAAAGTTTCAGCTTCTGCTCACCTCAGAAGTTGTGATTCCCCCTACATCAGTGGGATAACATATCACCGCTCCATCAGCACAACACAGATGCTGTGATGCATCTGGTAAGACTTCACGTTGACGCTTGTAAACCCTGTGTTATGACTGCAGCAGTAGAAAACAATGTTCAATGTTAATGCTGCTTTCCTGGAATACAGTGAAAAGGCATGAAGAGAGAACATCTCTAGGAGTACTACAGAATCTTTGTCAAAACACTGTCAAGACAAAAAAATATATGCAATGCTGAAGGAAACGTGTCCTATCTCGGTTACAAAGAACACTATGGATCCTCCAAGCAGACTGTTAAATCAGTCAGTAGTTTACTTGACATCAGCAAGCTCTCAGCATATCTGACTGTCCAAGGAAACTACTGCTACGGTTGTGCCCACTTCCTTATGCAGCCACACAGCACTGCATTGCTTGGGATTTCAGCAGTGCCAGTAAGTGTTGAGTAAAGATCTGTATTTACTAACAAATTTAAGAAGTAAAACTATTTTGTTCATGTAAGCCTCTCCATTGCCTGATTTCTTTTTTTTAAGTCTGTACTTTGGGACTAAGCTATTTCAAAACATCTTTTAAAGTCATTATAAACGTAAGGATCAATCAAAACATCTTTAGGAAAAACAAAGCTCCCCCTAGCTAATCCAGATAAACATTGTGCAGAGATACGTTTGTCACAAGTTCAAAAAACTGAAACTTAAAATTTTCGTCATGTACGCTGCATCTCAGCATCCAATATTGAAAGGTACTCCCAGTCCTATGATTAAATCACACACTAATGTTATGAACTGAAAGAACTGCATTGCAAGGACAGTGATGCACAACACAAGGAATGCAGTCATCTCATCGTAATATCATGCACGACAAAGATATAGGTACCATCATTACAAACGATAAGAAATAAAGCAATAAGCAGATTTACCTGGAGTGGTTACTGTGTTCTATTCCTGATCTGTTTCATACTCCTTTCAGGATAAACACCCCTAAAGTATATTTCCCACCTCGTACTAATATTTTATTCACGACACGTGTGTTCTTCAATATTAAGTGAAGAACTGTAAGGTTTTCAGATAGAAGGCAGAGGGCAGGGGCAACAGAAATCCCCCCATCCCCTGCTCTCACAACCGAACTCTTATGATGCAGGTGGACAGAAGGATTCTGCTGAAGGGAAGGTGCAGTGTATGCAGCTCCTCTCAGCAGCACTTCTCTCCCCAGCAAATGCAGCTCGCTCGCGGTAGAACAGCCTGCAGTAGAATAACGAGAGAATTTCTCAAGTGCTAGTGTAAGCGAAGGAGGGGGTGTGAGGGAAGCAAGGAAAAAGAAAATGCTCGGGAAGCTGTTCCTCTCTTCAGCTAAGGCATGCTGTACGTCTGCCCCTCTTTCCCTGGGGTCTCGGAAGGAAAGGCACACCAAAGATTTTAAGGCTCTAAGATGCCATGTAAGATATAACACAGACAGTCGGCTAAAATAAGAAAGGTTAGGGAATGCAAAATATTAAGTTTCCAATAGCAACATCAACATCTCCCTGTTGTAGCTCCTGTAATACGATGCACATTTTGAGACAAGCAATGTTGTATGAGATAACATCTTTGGCCTGAAATGCAGTTGCAAAATCGTCTTGCTCTACTACCTCTCCTCAAGACTCATTTGCCGCTTTTAAAATTTTGTTTTATTTTACAGATACCATTTTCCCCGCTGTATTCTTTAATATTTTCTCTTCTCTGATGGTGAACAAACCAAGACGTTAACTCTTGCAGGTGCTTAGACAGCTCTGTTTACAGCCCATTGCTGGACGGTAACTTAAGTGACCATAGAGATGAAAATATTTTGCATGTACAAACCGCCAGCAAATCTACACAGCGCATGTGCTAGAAATAAAGAGAAAACCGGATTTTTTTTCAGATCTACATAAGGCTCATCCAACCATCGTGCAACTGAAGCGCAAAAGACCTGCCGAGCCTCGCGCTTTGTGCATGAGGGCTACTCATCTGGCACGCCCTCCCGCAGCTCCCTGGCAGCTCCAGCAGCTGAGCTGATGCCCAGCGCTGGCATCTCCCTCGGGCCCTGCGTGCCCCTTCCGTGGGGGTGCATCCTAGGCATCCTCCGCTGTGTAACCTCACAGCTAGCCCCAGCACGTGACTGCGAATGGCACCTTTTGCGTTGAACAACAGGAGCTGAAATGTTTGCTTTCGTACATATACTGCTAACGGATGGCAGACTTTTTTTTTTAAAAAAGAATTCTAACTCTTAAACTACTACAGCTTCTTGTCCTTGCTGACTTTAATTACCAGCTCTAAGTGACGTGAACCCAGTTCTCGCTCACCCACCATTTTAAAACAACGTTATTTACAATTAGTTTTTTTAAAAAAGCATTTTTCTGTTAATAGCATTCACAACAATATAATAATGACTACACTTTGTAATTCGGTAATAATAGCTCAGAGAAGTTTCTCTCAGGGAGAATTTTCATCCCCATGTGGTTTATATATGCTAATTCCTATGCAAATTAAGAACCCACTGACACATCCTATTATAATATTTGCCCATTTTGTACGTGTATTTGGTGAAATCACCGCACTCATATTACGCTTTGGAAGAAGAACACATCCCAGCCCATATTGCTGCTACAACAAGAGGCGGGATACGGATCCATCACGGCAGCGTACCCTCCCCGCTCTGGGAGGTGAGTGTTCACTACCACCACAATGGCATGGGCAGCGGGTGGCAGCAGGTTATCATTTCTTTCCTACGTTATATAATCAGTACCGTCGATCCTGGCCTTTTAAAAACTCGGAGTTTAAGAAGCAGAACAAACTGATGTGTTTTTATTAATTGCTTCAATATTCTAGCCTTTAAGATTCTTATTTTCTGTTCTAAAGAGCCGAGCATCACAACTATTTTTAAAAGGGAAGCCTGAGATTTCCATCACTGTGGAAACTGAAGCTTTAAGGGGAATCATGACAAGATCCATCATAAAATTATGACTGCCAGCAAACTCACACAGCATGTGAAGAAGAAACCCCTTAACAACATCATGTTGTCACTAAACACAAACTGCTGACAACTTACCAGGAAGGAACAGCAAGTAATGCAAGCTAGACCGTGAGTGCCACGTTAGTGTGCGACAGAGCCCGTCTGGGGCACTTCCGGATGGGAAAGGGCTCATGCTTGGGAGGAGAGGGAGACACAAATGTCAGACCAACAGGCAGTGCCGTATGGACCGCACTGACAGTGCCTGCTCTGGTGAGAGCCGTGTCAAAAAGGCAAACGCAATTGCTGAAAAACTTTCAAAAGAAGAGCACTCCCTCAAGGCTGAAAGCAGAGACCTCTAACAAGTGAGGACTGGGAAAATCAACACTTGGAACAACACTTGTATGAGTCCTGATCTAAGCCCCGGAGATCTGATGGGTCTGACACAGTAAAAAGAGATGAGCCTTGTCGTTACAGCCCCCTGTTGCACATTAACACAAGGGCCAGAAACGTCCATCCCTTTGTGAAGATTAGGCTCCTCAGATCTGTGCATCAGAGATAAGTGGTAAAACTGATGTGAATCACTATGGTTACAGGGCTGGAGACCCCAAGGCCTCCAACGAAACCCAGGGAACTGTACAAGCAAGAGGCATTCCTTGCCTAGGGGAGCTAATCATCTAAATGAAAAAGACAGGCAAGGAGTTGGAGGGGAAGCAGAAGCACTGAGAGGTGAAAGCGATTTGCCCAAGGCCACGCAGCAGTCTGCGAGCGAACCAAAAATNACCCAGGGAACTGTACAAGCAAGAGGCATTCCTTGCCTAGGGGAGCTAATCATCTAAATGAAAAAGACAGGCAAGGAGTTGGAGGGGAAGCAGAAGCACTGAGAGGTGAAAGCGATTTGCCCAAGGCCACGCAGCAGTCTGCAAGCGAACCAAAAATAGACGCTGACCCCTTGACTGTCAGCCCATTGTTCTCTCCACTAGACTGCATCTCCCGTGGTGGATGTGACATTAAATTGATATTTCTGTTTTGTTGCTGTCATTTTAAAAAATAAATTATGATGGCAATGTCTCTGTACTGAGCTGCTGTAATCGAGGCCACATAAGCACTTTCAGAAACAATACCGTGGAGAATTTCTGCTAAGAAAAGAAAGCAAAGCCTCCAGACACAGTGTCTGGAGAGCACATCCTGACTACCCGCTACTCCTCTGCCATTGAAGACAAGGGTTACTGCAGTTTTGAAGACTCTCGGCACCAATGCCTTGACCAGAGCAAACCCTGGACAAGAAGTGTGGCAGAAGAATGCAGTGAAGGGCAGATGCCATCAGGAATCGAGAAAGGATCTGGCCCAGCAGAAGGATTAATAGCACAAGAAGATTTGGGATCGTAAGGGTGTCTGCGGTAGCTCTCAACCTGGCAGGGTAAATTCTTCTGTGCAGAAATTGGCGCTGCCAAACACGGACTATTGCTGATGACTGATCAAGATCCTCGCTCCTCTGTACGTCACTCCGACCTGCAGGGCGCTCGTCCTTTTAAAGCACGAGTTTTCATATCTCTTAAATGTCACTTTAAAATGTGGTAAAGTTTTCCAGAAGACCTATATCTATGTCTGTAAAGGCTGCATCAGTGCTACTTCAGGTATCACAAATGCAGAACAAGACTTCCACCGGCACGCACCTGAAGCAGTTTTTCAGAAAACCCTATCGAGCATCTGACAAAGTGCTTGGAGGCCTCTGCAGGAGGAACAGCCACACATGCTGTCCTCATGGACGAGGAGGAGGAATTCAACCACCTGCACTCCAACACAAAGACAACTTATTCTGAGTGCATTGATACTTTATTCCACTAAATTCAGAAAAAACCCACACAGAATTCTTTCAGTTACGTTTTTAAACACAGCTCCTTGGTATTATATACACAGCCTTGGTCACCCAAACTAGAAGAGAGCAAATGTCACTCTGATCTTCAAGAAGGTCAAGGCAGCAGATTCAGGGAACTGAATCAAGGCTGGTCAACCTCACCTCAATCCCTGGGAAGGTGATGGAGAAAATCCTCCTGGAAAGTATTTCCAAGCAGATGAAAGACAAAGAGGTTATTGGGAGTAGTCACAGCACGGATTTACAAAGGGGAAATCATGCTTGACCAACCTCATTGCCTTCTACAACCAGATGACTGACTTGGTGGCCAAGCAGAGACCAGCAGATGTTGTTTACCTTAACTTCAGTAAAGTTTTGATGTTGTCTCCCATAAGACCATCATAGTCAAGCTGACAAAGCACGAGTTAGTTAAGTGGACAGTGAGGTAGATCAAAAACTGGCTGAATGGCTGGGCCTGAAGGAATGTGATCAGTGGCACAAAGTCCAGTTCGTGGCAAGTCACTAGTGATGTACCCCAGGGGTCAATACTGGGGCTTTTAAAGTTTAACATCTCATTGATGACCTGAACAATGGGATGGAGCGCACCCTCGGTAAATTCACAGATGATGCAGAATTGGGAGGAGTGGCTGATACACCAGATTGATGTGCTGCCATTCAGAGGGTCTTCAACAGTCTGGAGAATTGTGTAGAGAGGAATCCCACGAAGTCCCACATCTGGGAAGAAATAATCTCAATCACCAGTACAGGCTGACAGTTGACTGGCTAGAAAGCAGCTTTGCCAAGAAGGACCTTGGGGATCCATGTGGAAAAGCAGCTAACCATGAATCCGCAACATATTCTTGCAGCAAAAACAGGCCAAACAGCATCCTGGGCTGTGTTAAGAAGAGCATCACCAGCAGGGTGAGCACTAATGCAGATGCATCTGGACTGCTGTGCCCAGTTCTGGGCTTCCCAGTACAAGAAAGATATGGACTTACCAGACCAAGCTCAGGGCAAGGCCACAAAGATGATTAAGGACCTGGAGCATCTATGGAAGATGAGGAGAGGCTGGGAGAGCTGGGACTCTTTATATGGAGAAAAGAAGACTTCGGAGGATCTTATCAACATGTATAAACATTTGATGGGAGGGAATGAAAAAGAGGGAACCAGACTCCTCTCAGTAATGCCCAGTGACAGGACAAGAGATAATGAAAACACACAAAATTCTATCTAATCCCAGGAAACTACTTTTTTTTTTCCACTTTGAGGGGGGTGAAACAGTAGAACGTGTTGCTCAGAGAGATTATGGAGTCTCCATCCTTGGAGACATAAAACACTTGACTGGATATGTTCCTGCTCTAGCTTACTCTGCTTGAGCACTGGGGCTGGACAAGATGAGCCAACAGGTTGCTTCCAATCTCAATGCTTCAGCACACAAACAGCACAGTTTGCTTGCAATGACCAAACTACAGTCAGTACAGGTGCATGCAAATATCTCACCATGGTTTCTTGGTGTGCTTCTCTCCTCCTGCCACCAGTAGATCACATCAATTTAATCTTAGTCATAAGTGCAGCAAGTAATTAATTCCTTAATAAGCAGTGCTAATTCTCCTTTCTATCTTGTGTCCTTTTGACAGCTGCTGTGCATATTCCACCACTTCTAACCTTTTGGCATGTGAACCGCACTCATTCACCTCATTCCCACTGAAAGTCAAAATGCAGAAATTAACTCAAATTGAAGGTGAGCATGTAACTGTGACTTCATTATAAAAAGCAGAGGATACTACTTTAACAGATGCAATCATGTCTGACACAAAAGCCAGTGAAATTTGGGAAACAATGCAATTTATAAAGATATTGCAATCTGCTATTAATAAAGAAAGATACAGACTCACACTCAGAAACTGAAATGTAGAATACCATACTTTAAGTGAAGGAAGGAAAATATCTTAAATACTTCATTTACCAATGTTAAAATCATTGTAGCTTTCTTAAGCAATACGCTGACAGATTTCAACACATTATTAAATACAGATATATAGTACTTGCTCGTCCCTTGGGAAAAAAGGGTAAGAAAATTATTTTTGTGAAGTAGTAAAAATTTCGCTATTCCCAGACTCACTTGGTTGAGGAATTAGTAATTCTAGATGTCTGCAATATGGATTTATCTCTATCTACTTCTAGGATATCCAGATACAAAACATATTTGAACTGGCAGAAGCAGTTTCATAATTCCACATATCCACATTTCCAATACTATCTGGAAATTGAGTCCTTATCAATAACACAGGAAGGTACAGAGTAATGTCAGAAGTTCAATTATACAAAACAATTATGCATACAATTGACTATAATTTACAGATAAACTATTGACTATAATTTACAGATAAAAATTTTGCAGAATTGTATGCATAGGCTGTTCTTTATTTTGAGGAAGAACTGCATCCTTCCATAACATGTGGGTAATACCTACTAGTTCATGGGTGCTATTAGAAATAGTAATAGAATAAGTATTACGGGTTGAAACTTCTTTCATGAGAATCCTCTTCTCAGGATTAAAAAGATTCACTTCATGGGAAAAAATAAATTTCCTGTGTTTGTAGCTACCCAATCCATACTTAGTATTTTTGAATACAAGTTCTGCAGCTACGCTTGAGTGTACTTTTTAAGATTAAAGACATTAAAATTCCTAAACATATACAAAGTACTTGACCGAGTTTTAGATAAATTAGTTCTACTAACTTGAAAGCAATACTTATAAAGTTACTTAGAATCCCTGTACTTCTGAAATACAGTTCTAAAGGAGCAGTTTCTGGGGTTTGAGAATTAGGCTGAGGAGACTGGAGTGATGTGGGATTTCCTATTACCGCAGCAACCCAAACAGTTATGAGTTCTCGTTTGTTGTTTGAACATTATATATTTAAGACCAACATCTACAGGCAAATCCCCAAGATTCATACTTGAACTTTGTTTGACAGCAGCAGTAAGAAGATCTCTCTACCTGAAGGTTTTTGTTTTGTTTTGCCTTTTTCCCCCCCCAAAGAATCTGACCATATTTAAAAATAATGCATCTGACAAAGCTAAAATATTGACTTCTTTATTATGATGGCAGTGTTGGTACAGGAACTAGTCCTAAGATTCAACAGTCAGACACTAAAACCTGTGGCCATGGCAACCCTGGCTTGCTGTCGTACTCCTTACAACACAGCAATATTTCAGAACTGTCCTGCTTTGGGCCAGGACAGAACCGATTTTCTTTTAGTAACTTTGCTTTTTAGTTAAGTCTCTTCTGAGAAGCTGCACTCTCTGAA